>JAWQFJ010019037.1:132500-155000 GCA_034096865.1 Theodoxus fluviatilis
TCAGTGAAATTCAGCTTGTGAATCATTGTCTTTCCGTCCTGCAACTCCACATCCGAAACATTTTGTGAACAAGAAAAAAAAATCACTGTTGAACAAACGGTAAGTAGCGTGTGAGATATTTAGCAAAGAGTGATGCTTTTATGTATACATCATATCCTGACCACCCTTTCTGCTGTCACAGAAAATGTACAGCAGCAAGTTACTTCGGATGAAAAGTTTTACAAATGGCTTATGAGGACAGACATTCCATTCTTCTAAGCGTGTGCTATTTCCGCCCGTCTTACATCGCTCTTATTCCAATAATCTCTAATGATTTTTCCTTATCATTGTCCTTAAATGTTCTACACAGGCTGATATGCCACAAAACTCATCCATCCATCCGTCCATCCGTCCGTCCGTCCGTCCGTCCGTCCGCCCTTCCGTCCATCCATCCATTCATCCATCCCGAGATACACACTTATCTGCATATAATTCACTTCCAAAGTTATCTGTATACAATACAACAGATAAACAACATTTTCTTAAAAAAAGTTTTACTCCGATACGTACTTGAAAATAAAACACATCAAGCATTAACAAAAAAGAGTGTTATTCATGATTTTTGTGAGATAAAAAGAGCAAATTAATCCTTGTCAAGGGCTATACTGTGAACTGTCTGCAGTAAAACGCAGAACGTTGACTCTGGATGACTGGTGTACCGCATACGCCGCGTCTGTCATCCCCAACCGACAACGTTTTAAAAAGTTAATAATTTTATTTATGTACGGAAAGAAAGAAAGAAAAAAAGAAAGAAAGAAAGAAAGAAAGAAAGAAAGAAAGAAAGAAAGAAAGAAAGAAAGAAAGAAAGAAAAAGTCAAGGTACATATCACAATCTTCCTCCTCCTCTTCGTCGTCGTCGTCGTCGTCGTCGTCATCGTCATCGTCATTGTCATCGTCATCGTCGTCGTCGTCGTCATCATCGTCGTCATCGTCATCGTCATCTTCCTAGTACGATTATCAAAATCATGAACTCGTTCTTAGACTAACAAATGATCCAAATGAAAAGAACGACTTAGGTGAAAGCCTACTGGGTGTAGTGACGTCATCCCCACCCGACAACTTGCTGGAGTCCTGACCACAGAGGTAGAGGAACATCTTCGGTGCAAGTGGGTGGGAGCTGCTTGGGGGATTGGCGGGAACTTTTTCTGCACTCTTTAGCGTCCTGGCCGTGATGGAGTCCAGGGGGGTGCCGCACCCATGAGACGAGAGGACGCCAGAGCAAATTTCAGCCCCGGAGGAATTTCAAAAATCGATGAGGAAAATTTAAAAAACCTTCTCGCTGGATTGAATAAACAACAGAGTCCCTGCCACAGGCACAAAGTTACTGTTTCCATTAATTTCGTCATGTAGAAGCGATTTTTTGGGTCAATAACACGAGAAAAAGGGAGACGATGGTAACGGCGTGACGTCACGCACCATTTTCACGACCCAGCCCCATCGTAGTTTCATCTCTCGCACTGCAATTTTCACCCGCACCGTCCATGCATCCCCATCGTCGTTTTCACCGGCGCCGTCCATGCATCCCCATCGTCGTTTTCACCGGCGCCGTCCATGCATCCCCATCGTCGTTTTCACCGGCGCCGTCCATGCATCCCCATCGTCGCAGTCGTTGTCAGCAGCTATATTTCATGACCGACTCCACTGCTTCTCTACGTCCCTGTGCAATACCTGTCGCTCGAGATTATTCAACTGTCCTGCTCTTCTTGCCCCACCCCCACCCCTCACCCCCACCCCCCATCCTCCACCCCCACCCTCACCCCTTACCCCCCTTCCCCCATCCCCACAACACATCCCCCAACCCCCTTCCCCCACACCTCACCACCCACCCCCATCCCCCATCCACCACCCCTCACCCTCCATCCCCCACCCCCCTTCCCCCACCCCCACCCCCATCCCCCATCCCCCACCCCTCACCCTCAGCCTCACCCTCCATACCCCATCCCCCATCCCCCACTCCTTTTTATAAAATAGCTATTACCGATTTTTTTCCTGTCAGTAGGAGACCGAGAGAAGGGATGCAATTTTCCCCCTCAATAAGGTGCTGCAGAGCAGAATGTGTTTACCCACAACTATGAACAAAGGCGGGCATGCTTTTGAGACGAAACGGTGATTTAAACACAGATGACCCGAGCCGACCACGGAAAGAGGCCAAATTTATCAAAGAGCATCACCGGACGATGATTAAAATGGTGAGTTCACACAAGTATCAGCAACTGCTCGCCTCTGTATCCAGGTGTAACAAAGGGGTAGCAGGTCATCAAATCGGAAAAATTTATGAAGTCGTTGTACAATTTCAAAAGGGGCCAGTAGCCATTTTTTGGTATCAGAAGAACAAAATTACTCCACAAACGGAAAGAAGTAAAGGTTACCATCATCTGTCATTGCTACGCCGTCCTAGGGTGCCGAGGGAAGGATTGAAAAGATATGAAGTGTCAGTCCCGAGAGAATTTTTCATCTGTCACTTGAAAACATCATTTTGTGCAGTTCAGTGATTGAGTGGAAACCCGATTTCACTCAAGCAGTTCAAGTCAACGGAATAATCTGTCGATGTAGAATTAATTTGTTCGTCCATCCCATGCGTGATAGCAACAGTTTAGAAAAGTCGAAATGTTTTCTTTCATCTGCCGGAGCTATCTGGGGAGAAGAAGAGTACTGGAACAGAAACAAATAAGGATTGGAGGCCATTAATTTAATAGGGGAAGATAATTGTGACAGAACAAGACGCAAGCGAAGGGATGAAATGGGTTCGTAATATATGCAGACGTTTATATTACATGTACCACTACAAGCATACCACATGAGCAAATACTTGGCGTAGTAAAACCGAACGTTGTTGCAAGCCACAAAAACTAAATCAAAGTACGTATGTCTGCTCATGCGTGAATTTGTTTCATCATTTGTCAAAGAACAACATGACATTTTTACATGTCTGTCATGCACAAAACGTCCTCATTCATTTAAGTTATGTGTGGTTCTTGTTGTCTGTTTCCCACATCCTAACAAGATCTGCAGCATTCCCATGGTGAAGCACCAGAAGGACATTGCACTCTTTACTCTGGTGACTTTTTCCATCCAAAAAGTGCGCCTCGCTTCATTGGTCTCATGGTGAGGGAAAGTGAAAATCATCGAAACGTGGAGACTGTCATTTGAAGATGCAAGCATATGCTGCCATGAAAACAAAGCAAAGTTGACAAGCGAGACGGATTCACCCGTGCAGATAATCACATGGCAATGAGAAAACCATGCAGGCAAAAGCACTGCGCGCTTTCCGCTGCTGGAGAGGGTCCCTGGCCTACCCGGAGGTTGGGTTGGACTGACCCTGGCTGCATTGTTGGACAGGAGACGCTGATGCTCATTGGCAGTCAGATCGATAAATTCAATTTTCTCCTTTTTGAGTCGGGTTTCAAAGGAAAACGGTTGCAAATGCCTCTGTGTGTGTTTGTGTGTGTGTGTGTGTGTGTGTGTGTGTGTGTGTGCGTGCACGCGCGTCTTTGTGTGTGTGTGTGTGTGTGTGTGTGTGTGAGAGAGAGAGAGAGAGAGAGAGAGAGAGAGGTGGGGGTGGGGAAGGGGGGTGGGGATAGTTGTGAGTATGCTCATATTTTTCATCACAACCATGATAAGAGGTGTAAATGATGACAGAGCAGTCGGATTATATAATTATCTCCATCCCCACTGGACTATACTTGGTGGAGTTTCTGTGTCGTGCACAATCAACCTCAAATAAGTCACCTCCGTTCATCAGCTATCTGTATGGCCTTTCATGCCACATTAACATGTACCAGAAACTTAAACAAAAATGATTCATCCTTGGGACAACTATACAAAACTCTACGGAAGGGAAGCGGAAATGATTGCTATGACACCAGCCGCGGCCCTCCAAAGTGTTGCTTACGAGTAAAGAAAAGATGATGCCAAAATAGCATGCTTTAGGTATTGGTAAAATGCAGTTTTTAAATATATGAATCAAATGACCTTTATTGCGAATCACAGCTTGAGAAAGCTGTTCATCTACGACCAACTTGAGAACAGCAATGGCATACAAAATGAAACTGAGCTGCAAAAAGAACAGTCCGATCATCTACTACTGACATTAAACCTAGTGAGTTTTAAAATCCCATAAAATGAAAGGCTACCTGTTTTCATGAAAGGCGCACTCTTTGATCTTTTAGAAAGTCAAACTATGCAAAATATCAGGCACCCAAATCAATGAAAAGTATCGTGAATAATATTTCAGCGGTCTTGCAGCCAACGTGGTGACTGGATCTTTCTAAAACACATGGCTTACGTAGAAGAAAATCCCAACTCCATTATGTTTACTTCACACAACTTCTGGTAAACCTGATGGTGGTGTTGCATCGATGGTTTTCAGTGTTGGTTCCATGTGAATATTTGACTTCCGCTTTTCAGTGACAGGACCTAAAAGCTTGCACTCATGGAAATATTTCTCCCAAAACAAAACCAAAAAAAGCCTTCACTTTGTCGTCATCCGTCGTTTGATTACCTCTTTGGCTTTGTTCTTGAAAGGATTGGCTCCCTCAATGGATACGTTTCCTTTGCAAAGAAGCGTGAAATTAAAGTTGAGGCGTCCGGCCTTTCTTGACATGACTTTTATCACATACCGTGTAGTCCGCTTCCGTATTATTAAAAAAAAACTTAAGCATCATCATTCTGTGCACCGGGGGAAGCTCAGATGAAGAAGGAAAATTGATGTTTGCTCATACAGCCTGATTTTGCCCTGTCTGCTCTTCCAGATGAGTGCAGAGCTGTTTGCGTTGGGGATGAATGGCGCTCGATACAGGGAATGTTCACTACGGTGGCTGCCCGCAATTACAGACAGTCTTTGGAAATGAGTTGCCGTGACGCCAGAGCTGGCAGTTAAAAACACTTGCCATGTCGGCACACCGAAAGGTCGATATGGATGGCCACCCCAATGAGTGATGGTGGTTTTGGTCCTCGGTGGTGCTTTAAAAAGGTCAGAGTTCAAGGCGTGAGTTGATTCTCATGGCGAACGTTCCTGGAAGCTCGGCTGTGCAGAAAAAACTGTTTTCGAGTCTCAGCTTGTCTGAAAAGAGCTCCACAGTTTAATTCAACATACGGATATATGAGAGCGTTTTACTGTAAAATAAAGAAGACTGTTCATCTGGGTCGGCGTTTCACCTTTGCGATTCCAGAAGATGGTAAGCGGATCATACGGCGTACGTGACTGCCGCCAATAAAACGTTCGTGATGTCATAATTACTGTTCCTAATTACGATTTGAGGATATTAGAGAAAGGGTTTGGATGAGTCCGAGGTTATCATTAGTCACACGACTAAAAAATGACTGTTTTCGTTGAATCGCTGCAACCGTCCTCAATTCATACACTAACGTTTACTTTTTCTCGTTTTTGTATCCTCACATATCCCAAGCACAATTCTTTCGTCTCCATATGCCGGCATGCACCCAACTGTCGCCGCTTCCTGCTGAGGACGAAAAACGCTGCCACTGGTGACGAAGTGTTTGAGCGCTGCTGAATGGAGATGATTCGGGGGGAAAATTGGAATTGTCTGGAAAGCCTCTTTTCCCACTCGATCCATCCGGGGTCTTCCAAAAGCGGAAGTCGTCACGGCGGCTTGTGGGGCGAGGACGACAGCTTGAGCGGGATGGTCTTTGCAAGAATCCGTGATTGCTCTTGCCCTACTCGTCGCACCTTCGTCAGCCCTTTGCAAACACTTTTTCAAGAGTCGGATTTTGTTTTCTTGTCTGTTCGCGCTTTTTAGCCGGACCATTCTCCGCATAGATCCAGATTCACTCAGTTGTCAGAACAGTCGCCCTTGATTCAGGGTTCTGTGAGCCTCGAATTTCTTGACCTTTAACTCCAATTCCCGGACAATCGATTCCGTTGTGAAAAGAGCGCCCATCCAAGTTCTGTCTAGTAGTTGCATAGACAACGCTTCAAACAACCTCCCCCCCCTCCCTGAACAAACCAATCATTGTATATGTTTCCTTCTATGTTCTATCCCGTTTGTATCCAGTGCGTTTGCTTTAAGACATGACACCTCCTAGCGACTACGTAGTCCAGAATTTATTATGTCTCATGTCCATTGGCTCTGATTTCTGTCCCAACCGGTCACGCTCCTGTCTTAATAGATGCATGCATTTCAGTTGAATTTTGTTCATCCTTGCTTTAACTTCAGTTCCTTTCTCTCCATGACCACACACTAATCTTGTTTTTCCGCAACGCACCAGCCAATACTACCCGCATAGTGCCCCGAGTAACTAAGCTACTTCAGCCCTGTTCTTTGTGAAGGCACATGAACAAAAGGTTCAGACGCACCGATCCAGCCTAGATGGAAGTGTCGTAACCTGGCTGCTGCATTTGAAAACTGTCGCCAGCGTGTCTTCGTCTCGCATGCCAACCTTCACTTGGCATTTACAGACTTCCTCGCTTGCAGACTCGGTAATTTTATAGAACGTGTTTTTATGAGAGCGGGGCACGCAAAAAGCGACGGGGTTCTCACAGAAAAGTACCAGGAAGAGTCTGTGTTTCTGTGCAAATAGTCCTGGTCACTCTCGAAAAGATCATCAATGAAACTGTTCTTCAAAGTTCACGGAGACTTTGCGCTCATCGATGCACTGTTCGACTGGATTTTTAAAAGAAATTAAATAGCAATATGCAGCCTCGTCGCTGCAAAGGTGGCGATGTGAATAAAGCTCGCTACATATGCATAGTGTGATGTTGTTTTTCTTTTTTCAGTTTTACTGACGAACACATTCTCACAAATGATTTGCATTTTTTCTTAGGCCTCATGGGAATCCTTTTGTAGTATACGTCTAAACGGATGACAGTAATTAATGCTGTACTTTCAAACAATCCATCGGCTGTTTTAGTGGTGCTTTATTCTGTGACAAGGAGATTCTTGCCGCCGCCTTGTGTACGCCCTAGTGACATGAAGCTCTCGCACCTAGTAAGCCGCCGCTGGCGGGCCTTGCTGAAAGCTGCCTTGTCCTACAATGCGCCCTCTGTTTGGCATGGCTTCTGATTTCAACAACCGCCCATCTCCAAGTGCCTGAACTTCGTGGAGCTTTGCGGCCGTCAGTCTCTCCTCAACTAATCCATCTCCATCCCCTGAGACCCACAATGGACCCACATTATGGCGACACTGCGCTTCCCTCTCACGATAGTATTTCCCAAGGTTTTTTCACTCGGACCTCACGGAACTGCAGATGTATTGTTCTGCGCATTGCTTTCTCATGCGTGCACAAGGAAGCTCGAGAAGGCCGTGTTTATATTCCCTTTGTGGGTTAATGCGTCTATTTCGTGGAGCACCTTTTCCCTGTTGAATTATTAAGTGAATTTTTGTTCATCATGTTAGTGCAACTTTGTGTGTGTGTGTATGTGTGTGTGTGTGTGTGTGAGTGTGTGCGTGTGAGTTTGTGTTTGTGGTGGGTGTTTGTATTTGTGGTTTTTGTGGTGTGTGTGATTGTCTGTGTGTGTGTGTTTTGGTGGTGGTGGTGGTGGTGGTGATGATGGTGGGGGTGGTGGTGGTGGTGGTGGTGTGTGTGTGTGTGTGTGTGTGTGTGTGTGCTCGCACTAAAACGCCGATGTGTTATTGGTTTACACAAAGTTCTCATTTCGATCACGATGGCATGTAGAACGACTGCATTGTTGCTATGCCAGAAAGGATAGCAGACAATTCAATCTGGAGATAATTCTCGTCATTTTGATGGGCATGCCTTGGAGGGGTGTCAGACTGACATAGATCTGGTTCTTTACGCAGCTAAGGCAATGCACAGTACGTGTTCATAACTCACATCTCATGTTTGTCTGCGTCTTCTACAGCATGGAAGAAAGATAAACTAAATTGTTATGTTTTTGTTGCTCTAAAAGTAACGCCAAACACTCCAGTTGCGACTTGAACGAGCTGTCGCAAACTTCTCGCAGGACTATGTACGACAAGTGACGAACGATTTTTACACCCGTTGAACAATCAGCTGCTGATGGATGTCAGCCTGAACGGTGCGAGAGGTGTTTATATCTTTTTAGTGATTCAAGCGGGTGCTAATTGCGATGATGAGTGATAAACGGGAATCTTACCCGACTTCTGATCGTGTTTATGTCAAATGCACGCCCATTACCTTTCGTTCGTGCACTGTGTCCTCACATTTGATTTAGACCACCACAGAGAGTATCCGATGTGTCTCTGCCCCTGCAAACTTATCGAAACAGAGTTTGTTATAATGCACGCCATATTTTCCACTGATGGTGATTGACTCACACAGTAAGTCCCGACTGTAGGACATCAGCAAGGTATTAACATTTTCTGGCAGTCTTTACAGACCATTATGATCAGGACAGATTTCCTGGGTCTGAGTAAGCCCGCTCCACAATACATGACTCGTGGCAATCACGAATGCCATTTTCAGTGGAGAGGAAAGCTGGCAGAGCTGTCTTGGAACTCCGTCTGCAAGTCCAGATAATTCTTTCAGGCCCGATGGCCCTTCCAGCCTGACATACTCTGGGCTCTGACAGACTCCTGCGTCAAGGGGAGCCTGGAAAAAGGGATGTTGTATTGACCCGTTCCCACCTCACTCCGGTGTCAGGGCAAACACACGCCAGAAATGTTGCATCCATTTATTCATTTGCAGAACTGCCATTGCTGATGTTCCTTATTCAGTGAAAGCGTTGTCATAGCTATTGCGTTATGAGACGTGTCAACCATTTGTTGGTTCCATTCGCGGAAGGGAGATTACAGCGCATTCACTGGCACATGTACCTTTGCAGCATCTTCCTCTGTGGGTTGGGGGTGAGCATAGACGCAACGCGTCTCCCTACGCGTTTCGTACGAGGCGAAACACTCGGGAAATCATGACTTGACTTGATCGCATTCTAACTAGGTCTAATGATTTTGTGATTGATGTCCCAACATAGCCTACAAATGATGAAAGGCCGTGAAACTTCATTCGTTCGCTTTTGGTCAAGCAGCATTAAGGCAGAAACATTTCCAGATGCATCCAAAGTTGAAATGCGTTGTTTGTGCAGATATCATTGGAGATATGAAAGCAACCTGTCATTCGGCGTACGTGGAGTTTCATGCAACTGTTTTTATTTGCACTTTGAAGTCATTGCAATCATGTACTCGAATGTGGACTGTTTTAGCATCAGGCTGAGGAACTTGTCAGAAAAGAACATTAACGCGACTGTAGAATAGAGTTTCATATGCGTCCAGGTATTCCTTTTCTGCTAAACAAATCTGTCGACTCCATCTTTGTTTGGGCGCTGTTATTATATTTACTGCTGCATACACTTAAGCACCAATTTTCCCCATTTAGAGTTGGAGATCCGACATGTATTTGTCAATTTGACATGGCTGTTGATTTTTACAGCAGTGTGTTTTTAAATGCATGCATCAAAGTAGTACACACTTTCTGGATTCAAAGTTTTGATGTTCGTGGTGTACGTTCGCGGTGAATACGAAAGTAAATATCGAGCAGTGAATAAAAGTTGTTTCCTTGACTGAAAAGACATTACAAGGATTGTGATTCGTTCTGCGTTTTCCTATCTGCCTGAAAGGGGAAAAAATGGTAAAACCATTGAAAACTTTTAAAAACATCTTATTCTTAAACGTGCAGCATGGAAGAATTATATATACCTCCAGATTCCTTTGATACATATAAACTGATTCAAACACACACGGCTTTCCTTATTTCTCAAGATGATACCTCTTGCATCCGTGTTCTAAATTTTTCCTAAGGGATTGGAACTTTCCTGCTCCGGCACCGGTGGAGTCTTTGTTGACGGAAACAAACGTGGGTGGACGGAGGGGGCCGAAGCCGTTCCTACGCTGCTGAAGTGCCTGCTTGAGCCGCGACTCTCGCCAACTCGCGTTGGGAATAATGGCACCGAGACTCGGCGAGATGACGGCCTCAGTAAATCTGGGTCCTGTGTTTTGTCACAAAACAGCAAGCCTTGCCCGCTGGCGGACCTCGTCTGCAACAAGGTCTTCTTGTTCTGCTCTGGCTGCGTCTTCGTGACTGCCAGGGTATTCCTCTTGTGCGAGGTCTTCGCCTGCACCGGTGCTGTGTTTTCCCTGCGTCTCGTCTGCCTGCCAGGCAAGCAGCGGTCAGAAAGACACTTGCCATATCTGGCCTTGACTAGTGTGAGAATTATTCTCAAATGGTCTCTTGTTGAATAGTGTGGAGCTTGTTGAGAGATCTTCGACACACCACAATGTACCTAGAGAAAGTCGTCCACTTTGGTACACTGTCAGATGCATAGAAGAGGCTCATTGGCAGCGCATGTAACGTTTCCCTCGGGTGCAGTCGAGAACAAACAGAACTCGTATGTCAGGAGGTCGCAGATCAGAGGTTTACTGTGCCTGCAGGAGATGCACAAATACACGGGAGTCTTTCTAAGGGAAGATAGAGTGGTTTCTTTGGTTGCGTTAGACCGTCTATTCCTAGGTTGTATTGGCTTTCATTCTGATGCACAAAATTGAAATACACGTGTGAAGGGAGATGCAGCAGGAAACATTCATTCATAGTTGCTGAAATACACGTGTGAAGGGAGATGCAGCAGGAAACATTCATTCATAGTTGCTGAAATACACTTGTGAAGGGAGATGCAGCAGGAAACATTCATTCATAGTTGCTGAAATACACGTGTGAAGGGAGATGCAGCAGGAAACATTCATTCACAGTTGCTGAAATACACGTGTGAAGGGAGATGCAGCAGGAAACATTCATTCATAGTTGCTGAAATACACGTGTGAAGGGAGATGCAGCAGGAAACATTCATTCACAGTTGCTGAAATACACGTGTGAAGGGAGATGCAGCAGGAAACATTCATTCATAGTTGCTGAAACTACCGCAGGCGTCCGCAAACGATTGGAGACACTGAATATCAAGTGTAGTTGTACAGCAAATTCAAACCCGGTCACGTGACCGTGCATGAGCTAGCAAGGCTAAAGTACGAAAAATGACAAAATGAGATATTTCAACAACAATATTTTTTTTAAATTCATGCATATTCCAGAAAATACAACATGTTTACAAAAGACATATCTGATGTGGTTTTTTACGGTGACGAAGATAATAAAAAAGCGTACACGTGACTCAGTGCGCTGATAACTTTCCTCAGCGTTTTTTTCGAACGCTGTGTTTCGTACTTTATAACGTTGTTTCTCATGCGCGATCCCATACACGTGGCAAGTCAGCTTCCGGGACTTTGCGTTTACCTAAAAATGCCTTTCTCTTTCACTCCTCGTCACTTCCTGTGCCCACAATCTTCCACATCGACGCATCCTGGGCGCCATCTTTTCCACTCCAGCGTCGACACTTTTTCGCTGTTTTCCCCGCCTCCTCCTTTCAAGCTTCATCAATTCTGCTCCAGCGGTTCCTCCTCGCTCGCAAGGCGTTGCCACCACTTCTTCTTCCCACGGCGTGGGAAGAAAGGCTGATGGGTGCACTTGCGTTGGAAGCCTGTGTGTGGACGACTCCACCGAAATGTTGCTTCCTACTTCCTTTTGCTTTTTGTGACGCCTTATCTAGGAATCGCTTCTGCTGCAGCTTCAGCTGCCACTGCTTCTGTCAATGCTGTCGCTACCGCTTCTTTCACTGCTGCATCAGTAGACAACTGCAACTGCTGCTGTTGCTGCTGTTGCTGCTTGCGTATGTTCTGATGCTTGTGATAACGGCTGTGATCCTGCAATGATGGATTCATGATGTCACACATGACATTACTAACGAGGGCCTGTACTCTCTGAAAAAGATTTGTGTGAGGCTATGCTTGTGTGTGTGTGTGTGTGTGTGTGTGTGTGTGTGTGTGTGTGTGTGTGTGTGTGTGCATTTTTGTGGGGGTGGGGGGGTGGGGGTGTACGTATGTAAGTGCGTGCATGTCGCTACTCAGGCGTGTTCACAGGCTTACGCAACATAAAAGTGACAGTTCTCCTAGTCTCTTCCTCAGCTTTGCAACAACTGCATTCCAATACTAATGGAAAGTTCAGATGAACATGTGCATTGCAGCGAAAAAAATCAGACTCGACAAATGATTACAGATGTGTACAAAGATAGGAAAAAAGCCAATAATTTTTTTTCTTGATGTTCCATTGGTTATATTTGGTTACCGAACTAAAACTGCAGACAAAGCTGCAGAGTCGCTCTGTTCATTCCTGCAATGCACTTAGGTCCAGGTATGTCTCATACTCAGCGCAAGTTTAGAGTGAAAGTTCAGTAAGATTTATGAGAATATTTGTGTCTAGACAAAAGAGCAGATCTTTCAGCTAGGGTTGATTCAGCACTTCAAGTACAGTGGCGATTGATACAGTGTATACCCACGCATGTATGAATCCGTCGTGCAGCAGTTTCTCTAACTCCATCCTCCTGAAATGCTCATGAATTTTAAAAAAACAGTCCAGTGTCTGCGTGTCACCTAACGTGAACTTTAAAATCTACCCCCAAAAGTTTCCGCCCATGCTACAAATGTGGCAGGTACGTCTGTCGCCTTTTTTCGTTAATCCTCCAGGTTGTCCCGTTTTGCACTTACTACAAAAAGCATGAACTAATTCAGAATTAGTTTGTAATCATATTTTCTTTCATTCCCCCTTCCCCCCCCACCCCCCACCCCCAGCCCCCACCCCCCATCCCCTTTTTGCAACGGAAAGGATGTCGCCGTAATGTATTTACCCACACCCGAACCCCTTGGTTCCACTGTGAAATCATCTTTGGGAGAGAAAAACGTGTATGTTTTCAGACATCCAGGCCACCTAGCCTACCACCCCTTTCCACCTTCGCCCGTTATACTTAGCCTACATAACCGCTTTGCGAACGAATTTCAAAGATTGTTTGAAAAAGAAAAATCACAAACCCGGCCGTCTAGTGTTGAAAGTTAGGAAATCATGCAACGATTTGTCCCTTCTGTGCCTCAGAGACTGCCAGATAGTCACTCACAGAGACTGCCAGATAGTCACTCTGTGCCACACAGACTGCCAGTTAGTCACTCTGTGCCACACAGACTGCCAGATAGTCACTCTGTGCCACACAGACTGCCAGATAGTCACTCTGTGCCACACAGACTGCCAGATAGTCACTCACAGCGACTGCCAGATAGTCACTCAGTGCCACAACGACTGCCAGATAGTCACTCACAGAGACTGCCAGATAGTCACTCTGTGCCACACCGACTGCCAGATAGTCACTCTGTGCCACACAGACTGCCAGATAGTCACTCTGTGCCACACAGACTGCCAGATAGTCTCTCTGTGCCACACAGACTGCCAGATAGTCTCTCTGTGCCACACAGACTGCCAGATAGTCACTCTGTGCCACACAGACTGCCAGATAGTCACTCTGTGCCACACAGACTGCCAGATAGTCACTCTGTGCCACACAGACTGCCAGATAGTCTCTCTGTGCCACACAGACTGCCAGATAGTCTCTCTGTGCCACACAGACTGCCAGATAGTCACTCTGTGCCACACAGACTGCCAGATAGTCACTCTGTGCCACACAGACTGCCAGATAGTCACTCTGTGCCACACAGACTGCCAGATAGTCACTCTGTGCCACACAGACTGCCAGATAGTCACTCTGTGCCACACAGACTGCCAGATAGTCACTCTGTGCCACACAGACTGTCAGATAGTCTCTGTCATTGTTCGGTCACGTGATTTCATTAATTCTCAAATACAATGCACGCCAATTAAAATATGAATAGGCTTCTGGGATAGTTCTCCCTCACTCATGTCGGCATTGTGGCTTGGTGTATTCATCCTGTGAAACTTGTAAAATGTAGTCCCAACACTATATCCTCAAAAACTCCAACATTGAGCTTCACAGAGCTCTAGATATGTACTAATTCGATAACGTAAATTATGTGTGCAGGACCGGAACTTTTTAAAAACTTCTTGATGATATTTTAAGAAAGCTAGTTAACGTTTCCTCTGAACTGACAATTACCACCACGGATGACATAATAAATATGATATGCGTTCATCATATCAGGTGACCAAACGGTGACAGAGACAGACCATCTGGTAGTCTCTGTGGCATAGAATGCGATTTGTCCCGAGCGGACGTGAAAACATATAGAAGCAAAGCTCCTAGATGTCTCCATGTTTCCAAAATTCGCAAACGTCACAGACGCGTGTGCACTGCAGCCGACATTTCTGCACTTCCGAATGCCCAGTGTGCACTGCAGCCGACATTTCTGCACTGCCGAATGCCCAGAGGGATGGCGGCCCTAAGGGTGATGGCGAGTTTTTCTTCATGAAATCAGCGTTTGGCACAACGGGCACCAATGACTCCACTTTCCCCCTTTCACACATTCTGTCCCCTCACCAGTTTCGAGATTCCTTTGCTGTAAGATTCCCCATTAACTACTCAATCTTTCTCCGGCTTCAATGGCCCATTCTTTCTTTATCATTCTTTTAGCTTTTACTGCTGCGTTTTCCTGAGACGGCGTCGTGGTTAAAACGGACAGTGATGAAGCGTCCTCTCACTCCACATCTCATACGACATTGTTCCGTTCGCATCGATCCTCGAGTTTTATCGGTCCGCGCAACATTTCCTCCTCGTCTGAATTGCGTCAGGGATTTTTTAAACTACATGCATTCTGGACGAGAAAGCAATATTTAGGTCAAATATGTAGAAATGGGCTCTCATTTTCATGAATGTGAATGCGGAAGTCTACAGAGCGAGGAACAATCTCGATCCATATACATGAAGGAGATCTTCATTCATAGAAAATCTAGACCAACAGTCCTGTGTGATGGAAAAGAAATAGCTGCCTTTGCATTTCTGAGCGCCGGCCAATACTCTGGTTTGACCCCGAGCCATTCCTGCAGTAGTGCTGTCGTTGAGAGCCTCTCTGTGCACGGCGCCATCGGAAACAGCAGCCGCAGTGTGAGGAGAAAGCGTTCTCGTGTTGCCTGCCCCTTTATGGCGGTTAGAGAATGCGGAGAAGCTATTCCCTCAACTTGTTGTTGGTGTTTTATTTTGGGGCAATTTCTAAGCCGCTGGCCTTGATTGCGATAGTCTGCCTGAGAATGATACCCAAGACGGTAGTAAACTTTGAGAAGGACAGGCAAAAACACTCAAGATATTCTGCACTGAGCTGGATTAATAGCTCTCAGACGAAACAAACTGGTGATTTGTATGTATAGTTAATCGTCCGTTGCTTGGGAGATTGTCATTTATACTATTATTTCACTTAAAGAGACAGTAGGCAAAGACTGCAAGAAATGACTCTTCATTGTCCCAGTTTCTTATATTCAGCAGCAAGAGGTTACAGCGAGCAAAACATTACTCATGTATTGCTTCTTCATAATTATCAACGTCATCAAAAAACGTAACGGGAAGCTTGGTGTGTGTGTGTGTGTGTGTGTGTGTGTGTGAGAGAGAGAGAGAGTGTGTGTGTGTGTGTGTGTGTGTGCGTGTGTGTGTGTGTGTGTGTGTGTGTGTGTGTGTGTGTGTGTGCGTGCGTGTGGGCGTGTGTGTGCTTGTGTGTGTGTGTGTGTGTGTGAGTGTTTATGTGTGTGTGTGTGTGTGTGTGTGTGTGTGTGTGTGTGTGTGTGTGTGTGTGTTTATGTGTGCGTGTGTGTGTGTGTGTGTGTGTGTGTGTGTGTGTGTGTGTGTGTGTGTGTGTGTGTGTGTGTGAGTGTGTGTGTGTGTGTGCGTGTGTGTGAGTGTGTGTGTGTGTGTGTGTGTGTGTATGTGTGTGAATGTGTGTGTATCTGTCCGTGCGTGAGTGTTTGCGTGCGTACCTGCGTGCGCGTGTACAAATAAAACAGTTTGAAATCTGATATGGGTGAAAAATCACTAACATCAAAAATAGAACTCATAATTGTATGTAATATGAATTGAATCCAAGTCAGAGCCATGAATAGTGGTTGGGGACTGGCGCAGGGCTGAGGCAGGACAATTCGAAGTGCTGTTACTGTCTTCCTCCTCTTCTTGCTGCTGCTGCTGCTGCTGCTGCTGCTGGCTGTTGGGTGAGAGGCTCAGCCGTTTCGGCACGCTTAGATAGCAGCCTGGCTCTGGGCAAAGGCCTAGATTTTGGAGAAAGACTGTCGTGCACTTTCATGATTTTTACCTTTAAGTCCATGCTCTGCTCAATGTCACTCTCATGATTTTCAGATCTTCAAGCCCATGCTCTGCTCGATGTCACTCTCATGATTTTCAGATCTTCAAGCCCATGCTCTGCTCGATGTCACTCTCATGATCTTCAGACCTTCAAGCCCATGCTCTGCTCAATGTCACTCTCATGATCTTCAGATCTTCAGATCTTCAAGCCCATGCTCTGCTCGATGTCACTCTCATGATCTTCTGATCTTCAAGCCCATGCTCTGCTCGATGTTACTCTCATGATCTTCAGGTCTTCAAGCCCATGCTCTGCTCGATGTCACTCTCATGATCTTCTGATCTTCAAGCCCATGCTCTGCTCGATGTTACTCTCATGATCTTCAGGTCTTCAAGCCCATGCTCTGCTCGATGTCACTCTCATGATCTTCAGATCTTCAAGCCCATGCTCTGCTCGATGTCACTCTCATGATCTTCAGACCTTCAAGCCCATGCTCTGCTCGATGTCACTCTCATGATCTTCAGACCTTCAAGCCCATGCTCTGCTCGATGTCACTCTCATGATCTTCAGATCTTCAAGCCCATGCTCTGCTCGATGTCACTCTCATGATCTTTAGACCTTCAAGCCCATGCTCTGCTCGATGTCACTCTCATGATCTTCAGACCTTCAAACCCATGCTCTGCTCGATGTCACTCTCATGATCTTCAGATCTTCAAACCCATGCTCTGCTCGATGTCACTCCTTTGCTCGATGTCACTCTCATGATCTTCTGATCTTCAAGCCCATGCTCTGCTCGATGTCATATTTGCACCACGGCACAAGGCTTTTCACAGCAGACATCGTGGAAGACTTTCTGCGCTACTGTGTCCGCCTGTGGTTTGGGGCGAGAGCAGACTCAGCGCGTCTCCCTGCATGCATTGTGGAGGCGAATGACTAGAGAAACCGGGACTTGAACCCGCTCTTCCAGCTGCAGTGCTTTTCGTAAACAATGGCTTTACATAGCCAACAAAGGCTGAGAGGCTGTAAAACTCAGTTCATTCATTCATTTTTTTCATTGCACTAATGTGTACACATGAGAGCTTTGGGGATAAAGGTGAATTTGTCACCTAGCCGTGGGATAAATACTTGTTGTCAGTGCTTTTTCTAGAACAGGCGCTTAACATAACAAGTAGGTTTGGAACCCTAAGATGTTTATAACACTCAATTTTCAGCAGATTGCGTTCTTTCTTTTGCTCTTAATGTACAATGAAGCTATATTTTATTATTATTTTCACTCTCAAGTTTGAGATTATGAACGGTATCTGACTGTTCATGAGAAGGTTTCTAAATTTGAAAGGCAATTTTCTGAAGATGTTAACACACCAAAGATGTCCTGCATAAACCTTCGTAGTTATCGAAGAAAAGTTAGCATTGACTTTTATCGCCGACTCTTGAACTCTTGAAGATTTACGAGTCTGTTTAATAATTTCTTATCTTTTCAGCCATCTTCTAATTTGAAAAAAAATAATTTCCTACGCCCACTAAAACAATGAAAGAGAACAAACAGCAGCATCCTGTTTCTTCAAATCTTGTAACAGCTTTGAAAATGCACAAACAGACGGATCGGATGGTGATGTGATTTTTAAGTTTACCAAAGAAACTTTACTCCAGCCCACGCCTCAAGGTTCGAAACGCCCAGCCAGTGAACCAGATGTTGAACTATACAGGTCTGACGTAACCGGCATCAATAAGAACCGATTCGCCACTACTTGAGGACTTACATGTGGCCTGGCGACGGTTGTTGATGTAACTAGTTGTCCTTTGCACACGGCACCACTGCTCCATGATCACATTATCAGTCTGGACGCGTGGTGACTGGCAAAGTCCATTCTTTTGTCACGTCAAGCTGTGCCTTTGCACCTCAAATAAGAGAGCCACAAGTGGTGTACTTGTGTTTGTCATTGCTAATGTCACCTATATCTGTGGGGCTCTGTGGCTGAGTGGTTAGCGCGTTTGACCGCCAGTCGCTTGCGGCTAGTGGGTGCGGCGATCGAAGTTGCACGCATCCCGAAGTTGCATCTTTGAGCAAAGTGCCTATACCACATTCTCTGTCCATCCAGGAGTCAAGCCGGGTTTCTGTGAGGGCAGCAATGGCATACTCCAGTGCGATTAACCCTTGTATGCCGTTGTGACCCGGCATCGGGTGGGAATATTCTCCAGGGAGTGGAGTTGATGCTGGTACCTGACTGTGCATCTTTCGTGCACGTCACTGCGTTTGTCGTCTGGGGACAGTGACGGACTGATTGTGCGGCCCAGTGATCAGGGGGTAAAGAGTAAATTGGCTTGAGACCCAGACATAACACAATACATTTAGGGAACACTCAATGACTGTAAACAGGAAATGCCTAATACCTTTATTCACTTTCGCCTGCGTACTTCAGAGTTACTTGATGACACAACTTCCCATCATATTTTCTAGTCACTATCAGCGCCGGGTCATCCAGTCAAATCTTCATCGCTGCAATGGTAAATGGGACTATTTTCTACACAAATTGTATTTATCTCATTCTGCCCTTAGTGGCTTAAATAATCGTTCAGACAATAACCACTTTAATTCCAAGGTTGTGATCTCTTTTTTGGACAACTTCTAATGTCAATGGTTGTTGTATGTTTACGATAAATCCACAGTTTTTCTTGTTTATCAAAAGAAAGCCCCCGGATATAAGAGCCTTAAATCCCACGCCGGGGCCCCTTAAAAGAACGTATTGTGTGTTTGCTTCTCGTGATGAGCTCTCCTTCCTCAACTTCCGTCTTTCTTTTCCCCTGGGAAGCCCGTGATTAATGCTCAGCTGGAAATGGAGGTGTCTTCCTTCTCACCCCTGAACTTCGGCTACAGTGGCGAGACCAGTTGTCTCCCTTGCTCGTCTAGGGCGCCCGCTGGGCGATAGATGGCACTGGATTTCCGGTTCAGGGCTTCGCCTCCCATCCCGAGCTGCTGTGGACACAAGATGAATGGGCGGCGTGCACCGCCCCGTGGACCCGAAGTAATGTTTGTCTGAGACGAAGAGACCAAGAAAAAAACACACCCGCAAATACATTTCTCGACGTGTCCACGATTCCAAAGCTGTTTTTTACGGCGGCGTGGTCGATGCCAGCGAGGAGGGTTCGACTGTCAGTGCCAGCGGCGACGGAGGTTCGTCCGAGGCCTTGAGTTTCCCGGAACTGGGGTTTGGTGACGTGCCGCCCGGTGCCGTGGGAAGTGTGGTTTAGGGTGCTGTTGACATGCAAGGTTGTTTGGTCCTCGGCGCCCTGAAAGGCCGTGCTTAAGTTTTGCACATGTTTGACCAGAGCTATTTCTACATGAAATAGTGACATCTACCGCAAGATGGCTATGACGCGCTTGGCTCACACATCTGCGCATATTGTCGACATACGTTCCGTTCCCCCGTTATTTTCATTTACTATAAGCCAAGTCGAACAACTGTTCTTTGCCACCCCTGCAGAAGCACACTTGCAAAATCATTATCCATTTGGTAGTGAAAAATCAAAGCATCTCGGTTTTTTACCGGAAAGCTCGTCTGAAGCGCTTCGCAGCAGCGAGAATCAGTTTCGACCAGCTCTTTCAGGCGTGGAGCTGACTGGGGTTATCCCCCTTTGAACGCTGGGCTAGCTAGCAGGGGGCGCTGTTTGTGCGTGCCCGACTCATTAGGGCTGTCGATGCTGCGTGCCCGGAGAAGGTGATTATTTGCCTTACCCAATCAATGGCCAATTCCAGCTTAGCAATATTGTGGCAGACTCTGATTTAATAGCTGGCGTTAATCGCCTGAATGTATTCACACCACGCTCCGATCTGCACCACTCTCGCGCCCTTCCGTGGCGTGGCGAGAATAGGGCGAACCTGGTTTAGCTGACATGATGGACGCATGTGCAGTCGACCTTACAGTCTGTAGACTCTGGCACAGCTAAGTCACCATGTGTTGGCAAACAGTGGGCAGGTCGCGACGTTAGGAGGCGGTGACGACATGGAGCTCAAGTGTTTGAACATGAATAATTCAATGATGGAAGGTTCTGTCGTTCTATCTTACCGAGTCATTGAGTGTTGTTCGAATGCTTCCGTTGTTTGCATTGCTTAATTCATTGCTTGTTTCTCTCCTATCTTATATCGGGTTGTTTACCTTTTCTCTTCAGTTCTTCTACTATTGTTTCTGTCGTCCTGACGTATTTTGTCCAACACTGTTATCACTGGCCATTTATAATGCAATAACATTTTCTCTCGTTTGACCTCATTTTGCCTTTTTCTTTCCTACTTTCCTTTCCTACTCCTATTCATTCATCTTTCTTGTCGTTTCTTTTTGTGTTGGTTGGGCGTAAAAATTGACCCACTCGTCTCCCCACTCGTCTCCCCAGGCGTCTCCCCAGGCGTCTCCTCAGGCGTCTCCCCAGGCGTCTCCTCAGGCGTCTCCCCACGCGTCTCCCCACGCGTCTCCCCAGGCGTCTCCCCACGCGTCTCCCCAGGCGTCTCCCCACGCGTCTCCCCACGCGTCTCCCCAGGCGTCTCCCCAGGCGTCTCCCCAGGCGTCTCCCCACGCGTCTCCCCACGCGTCTCCCCACGCGTCTCCCCACGCGTCTCCCCAGGCGTCTCCCCACGCGTCTCCCCAGGCGTCTCCCCACGCGTCTCCCCATGCGTCTCCCCACGCGCCTCCCCATGCGTCTCCCCACGCGCCTCCCCAGGCGTCTCCCCACGCGCCTCCCCACGCGTCTCCCCATGCGTCTCCCCACGCGCCTCCCCAGGCGTCTCCCCACGCGTCTCCCCACGCGTCTCCCCAGGCGTCTCCCCAGGCGTCTCCCCAGGCGTCTCCCCAGGCGTCTCCCCAGGCGTCTCCTCAGGCGTCTCCCCACGCGTCTCCCCACGCGTTTCACCCACCGCGTCTCCCCACGCGTTTCACCCACCGCGTCTCCCCACGCGTTTGACCCACCGCGTCTCCCCACGCGTTTGACCCACCGCGTCTCCCCACGCGTTTGACCCACCGCGTCTCCCCACGCGTTTGACCCACCGCGTCTCCCCACGCGTTTGACCCACCGCGTCTCCCCACGCGTTTCACCCACCGCGTCTCCCCACGCGTTTCACCCACCGCGTCTCCCCACGCGTTTCACCCACCGCGTCTCCCCACGCGTTTGACCCACCGCGTCTCCCCACGCGTTTCACCCACCGCGTCTCCCCACGCGTTAACCCACCGCGTCTCCCCACGCGTTAACCCACCGCGTCTCCCCACGCGTTTGACCCACCGCGTCTCCCCACGCGTTTCACCCACCGCGTCTCCCCACGCGTTTGACCCACCGCGTCTCCCCACGCGTTTGACCCACCGCGTCTCCCCACGCGTTTGACCCACCGCGTCTCCCCACGCGTTTGACCCACCGCGTCTCCCCACGCGTTTCACCCACCGCGTCTCCCCACGCGTTTCACCCACCGCGTCTCCCCACGCGTTTCACCCACCGCGTCTCCCCACGCGTTTCACCCACCGCGTCTCCCCACGCGTTTGACCCACCGCGTCTCCCCACGCGATTCGAAAGGAGTGAATGGCCAGGAAAATCATGACTTGAAATGCTCTCATTTAAACAGCTGTGATGATTTATCGAAACCAATGGCCTTACAGAGCCTGCAAAGGTTGATAGGCCGTAAAACATCCATCCATCCATCCATCCACCCACACACCCATCCATCCATCCATCCATCCATCCATCCATCCATGCATCCATCCATCGATCCGCCCATCCATCCATCCATCCATCCATCCATCCGTCCGTCCGCCCGCCCGTCCGTCATTCCGTCCGTCAGTCCATTCGCCCATCCATCCGCCATCCATCCATTATGTCTCTTTCTCTCTTTCGCTTCCTCCACGTGTATTCCTCTGCAAGAACTCGCCACAATGTTCCACCTGAGTATGAATTGGAACAGCGGAGCAGAAAAGCAAATGTCAGTCTACTCCGCACGTTACCAGCATGAACGGCACACAGAACGTAAGCACCCAGAACGTAAGCATCCAGAACGTAAACACCCAGAACGTAAGCGCACCCATTTCTTGCAATGCATGACTTGTGCGTGCTTCGCACAGTCTTGACCAAGTATCTGTTCTCACGCCCCTACCCCGGCTACCAGGCCTTGCCGTCTGCGCATGCGCTCACATTGCCTCCGGGGATGTTCTTGATTGGCATACAGCGCCATCTGCCGCTTGGCGGGAAAAGGGCGACACGTGTCGTATCTACGGGAGGCGGAAGTCCCATTGCGTGTATATGACGCATGGACGATTAGCACGTGCATCCCGCGCAGCCAGCGCACTTATCCGATGGTTCGCTCTGTGGGAACGTGCAATATCTCCCGCCATGAGGGCTGGGTGCGTGTCGGGACCCTCTGTAGTGCCAGGAT
>JAWQFJ010019037.1:160000-162863 GCA_034096865.1 Theodoxus fluviatilis
GAGGCCTTTGATCACGTGACCTTGGCCCGCCTCCACTTGGTGCGCTGTCGAGGAGCTCGAAGGAGGGGAAACAGGAAGTTGTTAACTCGACCGGCGCTTTCATGGGCTCATACTCCGTTTTCCGTTGTAAACTTGATGAGAGAGAGAGAGAGAGAGAGAGAGAGAGAGAGAGAGAGAGAACGAGAGAGCGAGAGAGAGAGAACGAGAGAGAGCGAGAGAGAGAGAACGAGAGAGAGAGAACGAGAGATAGAGAGAGACAGAGACAGAGAGAGAGAGAGAGAGAGAGAGAGAGAGAGAGAGAGCCGGGTGGGTGGGGAGTAAGTGTTACGATCATGACAAACTGTATTAATTTGGTACTGTGTGTGTGTCTGTGTGTATGTCTGTGTGTATGTCTGTGTGTGTGTCTGTGTGTATGTCTGTGTGTATGTCTGTGTGCGTGTCTGTGTGTGAAGTGCAAAGATTTTCTAGAAGTTGTTTTCCTGAATAAAGCGCAGGGTTACATTGGCCGTGATTCTTGCTGAAATACGTTTATAAAGTATTTCTAGAGTGCAGCTTTTAAAAGTGCACCATTTACAGCTGAAATCTTGAACAGCCAGTCGTTCACATTTCGCACGGAATCCCCTGACTGCGTTTCACAGCTGCTTTCTCTCCTTAGCGGACGTTAGGCTAGCTCTTGTCGCTTGAGACTACATCTGTGCTTCTGCAAATTCCTCCAAGCTAGTAACCATCGCCCTTCTCAGGCAGTTGTCATGACTTGTTTTCTGATAAGTGTTATCGCCTGCGGCCATTCACAGCTTGGCACGTGTCTGGATCACGGGATCAGCGTTATTGGACAATGAGGGGTATTCATGCCCACGCAGTCCTCGTTCTGACATTAACTCTATCGCGCAGTCATCAGCTGCAATAACGGCACTAGTGGGGTGAACGTTGCCGCCTGCTGTCGTCTTCATTGAATCTGACTTGTGATGATGACACCCATGGGGTTAATTACAGCCCACTGGGGCGGGCTCGGTTTGTCGTTTGGTGTCATTGTTGTGACGGGCGAGCGATTTGTCTTGTTTGTGTTTGTCTGATTGGCTTTGTTGTGCAAAGGGAGGTAACTGGACACGTCCTCCCCACACCTGGTTCTCTTTTTGCCTGGTAGCCGCAGATATCGCAGACAGAGGTTGGGTTGATTGTTATTTTGTTTGGGTTTTTTTCCTCTGTCGGATTGTTATCGTCTCTTTGTCTACCAGACCGATTAGCAACTGATTCTTATCACAACTGAAGAAGTGCGAAAATTGATCATCAGCCGCAGCAGGCGGGTCACTTGCACCGCTGCTTTCTGATTGGTCCGTTGCGGCGGTTCTGCTTATTGATTGGATGGTTGGAATCTGTTGGTGTTTTAAGCT
Source organism: Theodoxus fluviatilis (assembly GCA_034096865.1). Lineage (NCBI taxonomy): Eukaryota > Metazoa > Mollusca > Gastropoda > Cycloneritida > Neritidae > Theodoxus > Theodoxus fluviatilis. The sequence goes on from JAWQFJ010019037.1 coordinate 161,392, forward strand.
TTTTTGCTCTCTTGAAGCGTTGTTGGTAAATTGCACTTGGCACGCAGAGAAACCGGTCTGTGAGTTCGACTGAGCAAGCCGCTAAAGAAAGCCTGCATTTTTTGCCTGTCTGGCGTGGAGTCGCGAACTTGACACTGGGTGTCTTGTTGTCCCCGTGACTTGACCACCCACTGAAAAAAAAACTCGAGCGCTTTGAGGCGGCTGCACGCCCGGGGAGAAGACGACACAGATAAATGGGAAACGTTTAAAGTTACACCCAAAAGAAAAGATAAAGGGTCTTGAAAGGAAAAAAATATAATCAAGGAAGAGGGGAAAATGGAAGAATGAGGAGGGAAGAAGAAGAAGAAGAAGAAGAAGAAGAAGAAGAAGAAGAAGAAGAAGAAGAAGAAGAAGAAGAAAATATACAAGAAGAAGAAGTAGAAGAGAAGGAGGAGGGATGGTGATGTTGGTGATAGGAGTAGTAGGAGATGGAGGAGGAGTTATTGTAGCAGTAGTTGTGTTGGTGATAGACGCTTAGTAGTAGTAGTAGTAGTAGTAGTAGTAGTAGTAGGAGGAGGAGGAGGAGGAGGAGGAGGAGGAGGAGGAGGAGAGCGGAAGAGGAGTAAGAAGAGTAGTATTTGTAATGATGGTGGTAGTAGTGATGATGGTGGTAGTAGTGATGATGGTGGTTGAAGTAGTGGTGGTGGTGATAGTAGTAGTAGTGGTGGTGGTAGTCATAGTATATAATGATAGTAGAATTGGTGGTGGTGGGAACAGGAGAATGGTGTGACCAAAGTGATAGAAAAAAACCTCGTCCAGAAGGTAATTGAAGGTAAAGATGTGGTTTTATATCAAGGCATTGCCCATACTTGCGCCTCAAGCCATTTAATTCAGGAAAATGGGGTAGTCATGGAAAGTAGAATAAGGAGGAAAAACTTACTTGGCCTAAACGAGAAAGGAAGGACGCGAACAGAAGAACCAAGACAGGAGGAAAAAACTTTCAAGCCGATGGAGTTGGCAGCATTCGGTGTGATTAGGGCCTGCCATTCTCCAGTCGTGTTTCATGGGCTGTCCTAACTACTCCGCTGTGATGAGAAACTGTAATCCGGATTTTCAAAGCTATTTCGCTTTTTATCGCTTTGCTCTCGCACCGCTCTCCCGTGAAAGCGGATTGGATCCGGAGAAGTTCTCTCCCTTGCGGAAATGACGCAGTTGCTCGTGCAGAAGAAAATGCGGACTTCCGGTGAGGGCCGTTTTCCGCCGGTGGTGTTGCAGCCTTGCCATTAAAATCAAAAGCGAAGTCCTACTTCTCTCCCGCATTCCCTGAGTGCCTCTTCCGTCTTTGTGCGGGGGGGGGGGGGGGGGGGGAGGGAGGGGGGGGGTATGATCTTTGTAGTCCCAGAGGAATTTATTGGAAAAGGTTATTGGGTTTTCCTCCTCCCGTTATCGCTTCTTTCTCTCCCCTCGGCACGCAGCTCTTCGGCAGGAGGAAG
>JAWQFJ010019038.1:0-7500 GCA_034096865.1 Theodoxus fluviatilis
TACCTTTTTCGTCTCTTCAACCCATGAGCATTAGACGCGCTGGACTGGCCCCGTGCAAACACGTCACCACATTCTTGGCACCCGCCTCCTCGCAAGGCGAGAAATTCCCGCCGCGACATCTCCGAGTCAGGTTGCAAGGCGCAGAGCTTTCGAGGCAGAGGTTTCTGGTTCGACTCTCTGCAAAGGTTTTGAATTTTCGTCCTTTTGGCTCTTTCAATCGAGTTTTGATTAAAAAAAGTAAAATGTCGCTAATGAAAGAAAAATACTTCGGGCTGGTGTGTTGGCACGGACATTTATTGAGAATGAATTTACTGATGAACGCAGAGAGGAAGCAGTTTGTCGGTGGAAGCTGCTTACACGATATCCTCATCGTTTTGTCGCAAGAAATTTGTTTTGCCATAATTTCGTTAGAAGAAAGCAAGGGAACAGACGAACATGTACTCTACATGCCAGTATCTCAATGGGAATATTCATGGGGTTGTGCTAATGTCGACACTTTCCTGTTCTGTCATTCTTCTCCTTCGTCCTCTCTTTCCTTCCTCTTTCGCCTCCCATCATGCATCTAACTCCCTCTTCCCACCCTTCGCTCATTCCTCGCTGTGGCACTCGATTTCCTATAGCACTTTTCCCATAGTATCCCTCTCTACCTTTCAGCGTCTGATATGGGACAAACGCTACGACTACCAGTTACAACTTTTGCTTGTAGAGCATCGGCAGTTTCTCCAGAAGCTAACTCCGTGTGGGATGGCAGTAAGAATATATCCACCGCGTCTTCCCTTTTGACCCGAAAAAAGCGATTAACTAGGTAAATCAAAACTTGACTTGCTCTTACACAGACCAGTTCTGGTGATTGTTGAAGTCACTGGCCTTGCATAGTCTCCAAGGGCCGACAGACCAGAACAGTCATTCATTTTCATTTCCATCGTACAGAAGCAAAACCGTGGGGATACTCCGACGCTGAGTACGCTTAGCGACATTCGTCGGGTTTGAGTTAAATCGGTTTTTCACCAGCGAATTTGTCCGAAGAGTATGAAAAGATCGCCTGCAAATTCAACCCACGCTTTGAGTATAATAATACGCACGTCACTGCCGGAAGTTGTCTGCCCGAACCACAGTTCCATGAAAAGCCGCAAAGTGTCGCTTCACTCTGTGGCCCGACTGTGTAACTCTGTGGGCCGACTGTGTAACTCTGTGGCCCGACTGTGTAACTCTGTGGGCCGACTGTGTAACTCTGTGGGCCGACTGTGTAACTCTGTGGCCCGACTGTGTAACTCTGTGGCCCGACTGTGTAACTCTGTGGCCCGACTGTGTAACTCTGTGGCCCGACTGTGTAACTCTGTGGCCCGACTGTGTAACTCTGTGGCCCGACTGTGTAACTGTGGCCCGACTGTGTAACTCTGTGGCCCGACTGTGTAACTCTGTGGCCCGACTGTGTAACTCTGTGGCCCGACTGTGTAACTCTGTGGCCCGACTGTGTAACTCTGTGGGCCGACTGTGTAACTCTGTGGCCCGACTGTGTAACTCTGTGGCCCGACTGTGTAACTCTGTGGCCCGACTGTGTAACTCTGTGGCCCGACTGTCGACTGGATTCCACTGCGACCCGCATCTCGATTTGAATAAATTAGCAAAGTTCATGAACTATTGATGTATTCCACATTGAGCTTTGAGAAATTAAATTCTATTACTTAGTTACAGTTTTTTCGTACGTGCGTCAGAAATCTTCAAAATGAGCGTTTTGCATGCGAGCCGAGGAAAACATGGCCCGCTTAGAGGTAAGGTTTGTAGCGTTCCCAGAGCATGTCCTATGAACACAACGTAGTGTTCCCAGAGCATGTCCTATGAACACAACGCAGTGTTCCCAGAGCATGTCCTATGAACACAACGCAGTGTTCCCAGAGCATGTCTTGTGAACACGACGTAGTGTTCCCAGAGCATGTCCTATGAACACAACGTAGTGTTCCCAGAGCATGTCCTATGAACACAACGTAGTGCTCCCAGAGCATGTCCTATGAACACAACGTAGTGTTCCCAGAGCATGTCCTGTGAACACAACGTAGTGTTCCCAGAGCATGTCCTATGAACACAACGTAGTGTTCCCAGAGCATGTCCTATGAACACAACGTAGTGTTCCCAGAGCATGTCCTGTGAACACAACGTAGTGTTCCCAGAGCATATCCTATGAACACAACGTAGTGCTCCCAGAGCATGTCCTATGAACACAACGTAGTGTTCCCAGAGCATGTCCTATGAACACAACGTAGTGTTCTCAGAGCATGTCCTATGAACACAACGTAGTGTTCCCAGAGCATGTCCTATGAACACAACGTACACGTCAAACCTGGTTCGTGAGCGGAGAGTTCCCCCTTGGTAAGAACCACCTTAGGAATACAGATGCTATGAAGGATGTTTCTATAATTATTAGGTCTCCAGCGATAAATTCTTTCTAATATTCAAACTGAAGTCGTCCCAAGAATGTTAAGTATCTTTTTTTTGTTTTAAACAACCCTTGCTTACTGATGCATCGTCAAAAACCTGAAACTTTGTTTTAAGTAAATTTGTTTTTAAAACAAGCATAACAGGCATGTGGAAGACCTTAAAATGTGAAAAAAATACAGTACACTCTTTAAAAATAACTTTGTATCCAGCACATGTCATTCCTTGCGAATTTGCTTTGCAGGAAATATCCTGGGCGCGAAGAGCTCCTGAGACTGTGTTAGAGAGAAGGTCCGGAAACTAGCTGCACCTGCGCGCATGCGTAGTGAGAGATTGGGGCGCCAGAACGGGGGCTGCGGACGAGGAGAGGAAGGAGAGAGAATTCCCAGCGTCCCTTGCTCCGCTCTCCTCCAACCTTGCCTCGACTCGGCGTCGCCAACCCCACTTTTTCCCGTTACGCCGCGGCCGGTGCAAGGTCACTGTAATGCAACACCTTTCCAGAGTGTCCCCTTAGTTCCCCATGCCTGTTCTTTGCACCATGATTGTGCTTCTAGTCATAATAACTGTCATGTTTCTGTTTCCCCCCTTGCACCTCATAAATATCGGTTTGTATTGAAGTCAGTCGGGAACTCATGGCCATGGGCACAAATGTACGGATCGCAGTAACTACATTTTGTCTACGCGATTGTGTGGCCTGAAGTGAAGAACCTTAACTCGGAACGATAGTAGCCATAACTCAAATTGTATTCCACATTGCTTATCTAAACATCTTGGGGTGTGTAGTCAACAAAACAACATCGTTGTGCTGCGTACATTCGAATTTCGACTCGATCCTTCGTTTTCTCTGAAAGGATTTTGCGAATAATACCCGCAATTAATTGTCGCAGTCCACTGATGACTCTCGCCAACTGCGAGAGAGAGAGAGAGAGAGAGAGAGAGAGAGAGAGAGAGAGAGAGAGAGAGAGAGAGAGAGAGAGAGCATGATGCAAGACATTTTCAGCTGGGGATCCCATCACTTTGACCAAGATCGCCAAACTCAGTGAATGAAAAATAACGATGATGGAAAAGCAATCTTCCGACTTACTGCATGACATGTCCCTAATTTCAACAATGTTTAGAAATAAATCAACCGTTCGAAAACTTAAGTCTGACAAACTTGAAGTATTTAATTCACCACCAAAGTGATCGCAAGGCAGTCAAGCTTTCGCCAGTGTTAAAGACAAAATAGCAATGTAAAAGACATTGCTGATATACTGGACTGAACTCGGGGAATGATGAACAAATCAATACAAGACTAAATTGGGCACTTATGTAAAAATAGATTACTCAATGGTACAATTACCTGACGACGAAAACAAAAATCAACGGAAGGAAATGTTTTAAAATCATATCGTCCTCTTTCATCCAAAGGCATGGTAATGAGTGCAATTTTGAAAATATGTCATCGAAGACATTTTCATCTGGAAATGTTGCCAAGCTTCTTTATCCGTAATCTCACTCAAAAGCTTTATAAATAGCTGATGAGAACTGCAACTGATTTTCACACAACCAAATATCTATTTGCAAAAGCTTGTCACACATTAAAAACTGTTTACATGAAAACTCCTTTCAAGTCTAGAATATCTCGAGAGTATCAAGGAAATATTTCTATCTGGTCATTACTTTTATCTCTAACACCGCCTGCCGTCCAGCAGCGCTGAGAGGAGCGGAGCGGAAGGTGCGCAGTGCCTGGATGTCATTCCGGCCCCTCTGCGCATGCGTATTGCCATCAGGCAGCACTGCACATTGATCGTGCGCGTCCTGGTGGCGGACAGAGGGCGCCTCTTCTGTAACTTTGTGACCTCATTTGACTGAAGAGCCATACACGTTTTCATCACTCTCTTTGAACTGCTAAGAATGCGCCAGAGGAGAAAGAAATGAACAGAGAAAATGGAGATGAGCCTTTTTGCCCAAGAGTTAAAGTGGTTCCTTTACTCTGACAATATGAAAGGCATCCGGTGATGATTTCTTCAATATCGTCGTTGACGGACGTTGATACCTCAAGTTTGAGAAATAAACATTTAAACTGATGCGATTAAAAAAATTCTGATCTTGGTCAACTAATCAATTCAGTAATAAAAATACTGAAATGAAGTGCTTTTTTTCCTTAAATTTTCCCCCCGATTTTGCCAGAGAGTCCCTGAACATTCTTCTACAAATATTTGAGCTCAATGAATGTTCTCAACTCATCAATAACTAAATAAAGAACTGGAACTTTCGGTAAGCAAAGTTTACAAGAGAGCACTTCCTGTGCATTTGAGATGTTAACTGTTCAACCATCGATGCTGAAAAACAGGTATGGTGAGATATTTGGACATATGTGGAGACGAGAAAGCAAATACAACGCAAACTTCACAGTAAATCAGAAGAAAGGGAGACAATGCATAGATAAAATGTAGACGGACATCGAAAGGTATCGTAGGGATAGACAGTAGATTTCCAATCAAAATGGATTAATCGACGTATACTGTTGTAGATCATGAAACATATAAACAATATAATCCATATATCATGTAAGTGTGTCTAATTTTTCACTCGCTAAAGGCTTGATTAGGCACATTTCAGATAATGTTCGGTCATGCTAAAAGTCCTTTTCCATATACACAAACAATGGTTATAAGGAATAATTTTCTGGGATGATAAGATGTGTGCATATATATGTATGCATATAATTGTGCATGTGCGTGTGCGTATGAGTGCGTGCGTGCGTGCGTGCGCGCGCGTGAATACGTATGTATGTGTGCGTGTGCGTGTGTGCGTGTGTGTGCGTGTGTTTGCGTGTGTGTTTGTGTGTGTGTGTGTTTGTTTTCCTTTTGCGCAACATTTTCTCGCAGATTAGACGTGCTCTGTGCGCTACATTTATTGTTTGCGTTCAGAATAGGTCGGTTTTCAATTCCACCTTGAAGTTCGACAGGGATGGGTGGATTGATGAATGGAGTTTTACGGCCTAGCAGCCTTTGTAGGCTATGTAAGACCATCAGGCACGAAAATCACTAGAGGAGTTCCAGGTAAGCGCAATTCAAGCCACGGTGTTCCTATTTATTCGCCTCTTACAAATCGTATAAGAGGACACGGTGGGTCTATTCTTTTAACTACCCAACCCACAGAGGGCAGCTTGACAGGGAGAAGGACTTCCTTAACCTTTCGGGCACCTGCTCCTCCCTGTCGGACCAGCACAGGAGAACGACCTCTCGCCGTACCCTCGCAGTCTTCTCTTTGGAATGGTTAGAAAGTCCTGCATTGCAGACCGAAGGATGAGGGTCGGTCTGTTCTCCTCAAGTAGGTCAGACAGGTGTACATAGGTTTCACCTGGGATACACTTGTAGACTTGTCAACGTCTAGTTACACTCCTACTGCTAATCTGGGCCCATATGCACGTGAAGTAAGGAAGAAAGCGTCCTCATGAGCAAGACTTACTACTAAAGGAAATACTATATAAATTACTACAGAAGTTACTTGCTATGCATGGGCGATAATTTGTGTTGTAGTTATGAGTGTAGAGGTATGTAGTAACTAGCTAGGCAGGAAATACGGGAATCACGGGATTCCCGTCTTTGTGCGCATATCCAAGCGTCTTTGGCTGTATCCGGTTATTGAAAGATAACGCATTATGTGCGCATATGCGAGTCCTCGTGCAACTCATCTGCAATTTCAAATTATTTCATGGTGATGAAATCTTAACTTGTAGATTCCCTCCATTCTGTGAACCCGAGTCAGTATTGACTCTGGCACAGTTCGCAATGAATGCGCAATAGGCTTGACCCTTCGCATTACAGCATTGCGCCAAAAATAGTTCGTTCTGATACTATTTTTCTCTCTATTTTTTTTTGGCAGAAATCAGTCAGATGTCAAAACTTGTTTCCATTTCAACACAAACATTCTATGTTATCGAATAAACGCTTGTTTAATGCCTCAACAAGAGTAAGTTAAGAGTTCTGTGCGAAATAGTCTTAGAACTACTTTAACGCCGTATGTCAGGGAGCATTCTGAACACAGTGATAGTATCTCTGATACAGGTTGGTCACGTGACTTCGGCTCCACATTCCAATGGTTTTACCAATCAAAATTCAACATGATCAAAAGACCATCGAGAGTAAAAAGATACGATTCTATTTCACTCCAATGATTTATCCCGATAGATAAACACAAATTTAGTGTTCTAATAAAACTAATCTATGAGATTTTCAGGAAATCATTTGAGAACTACTTTTAGCGCGAACGTCGTCTATAAGGTTGCAAACTGCCTTGAGCACGTGCGACTTTGTGTATACACGTGTATACACAATCTTTGGAACTAGTAATAGTAGTATAAACAAGCGAAAAAGATTCCTATCGCTCCGGGCTGGTGACGTGAATCTATGGTTATACTCTCGCCAGTAAATGCTTTCTGGCCGGAACCTGTGGTCTAACTACCTTCACACTGTTTGACTATAGCTGCTGAAGTCCACACTTCGATCATTCGTGTATCGACTGATGGTAAGTGATTTAACCTACATTCCGTTGCTAACTGAAAATCGGTGGATATAGGGAAAAAGGAGGGAAGGGTGTGCGGGAAGGGGAGATCAAGATGCTCGTCTGAACACCTCCCACCTCCCCACAGTCCAGTCTGAAATGACTGAATTATCCAAACACAACACACCATGCATCTAGAACTAAGATTTTACTCACTGTTGTCTGTGTTGAACGTTGATCGAGTGAAGTTTCTTCTGTAGGAATCAGTCCGATTCCGAAGTTCGATATCATCGGAGAGGTCAGAAGCAGTTTTTCTAAGTTTAATCCTTCTAAGCATACATTGAATTAATGATTCCTCATCAGTAAAAGCACTCAGTGGGTTTCTGGGTGTATAGCCATAGGTCCAAACGATTATCATTATGCAGACGGGATTGGTTGCCTTACTCGCACGATGAAGTATAAGTGTTGCTGTTGTATTCAAAGTCCTTATAACAAGTAGAGTTCACACTATTACACTCTTGTGATTCAAATTTTACCGCATAAAGGTCTTACATTTATGGGAAATCGATGTTTAGA
>JAWQFJ010019038.1:20000-25904 GCA_034096865.1 Theodoxus fluviatilis
GCTCCTTGAGTTCCGTCAGCTCTGATCCTTCCACAACAACTCTGGATCTCCTCTCAGCAGATTTTGCTATGTAGGATCACAACCCAGACTGATGAAATCCAACGTCTACCTTAGTATCTAAACTGTCTCTCACCTTGGAGCTAAAGATCACATTCAGACTTGTTTGAAGGCTTGGACTCTCCGTGCTAAAGCTGCAGATTCTTATCCTTCGCGAAATTGGTCTTCCCTATATGAGGAAAGTGCAGTTGTATATAGCGATCTATCACCCCTACCAATGTATCAAACTACTTCACACTGTACCATTGAAAATTATTGCTTTCTTCTTCCAGCCGCATTATGCAGTTGAATTATATCACCCCAGCCTGCTACCCTGCACCAAATTCTGGGCTGCTTTCTCTTTTCTCTCTCTAAATCGTTCGTGTCTTTCCATCCTTTCCCTATGCTAGATTTCTCTGAGCTATACAGGTCTTCCGTTTCGATCATGTCTCAATTAAGCTGTCCTCTCTCTATCTTGAGCCACAGGTCTTCTGTTTCAATATTGTCTCGTGTTGTCCCTTCATAGTGGCACTCATTTCTACGTATCAACACTCACTTCAGACCCGCAGTGTTTCTAATGACCTCCATAGTCATTGGCGATTCTCTTTTCAATTTACAAGCGCCTCCTCTTCTCCTAAATCTTCAACGCCTTTCTAAACAAAGCCCAAAATATTTCTCCCCCTTTTTTGCCGAAATGTCGGAGTTGGTTGGAAACCTCTTCAGTTCCTTGTATGTCTACCGCTGCGTCCCTCGTTCTGAGTAAGGATCCCTAGGATGTTGTCTGCTCTTTCGTCTGAGACGCGATACATCGATGCCAACACTGAGCTGTGCACATCAACATTATAAATCTATGTCCTCCCCCCCCCCCTCCCGCCACTTGTGTCTCCCCCCCTCACACCCCCACCCCCACCCCCCTCTTCCTCCGACAGATCGACATTGCTTGTCACCGCTCTTCGTTTGTCTTTAGAAATTGATCCCCCCCCCCCCCCCCCCCCCTGTTTCAGACATGTGATGGTCATGGAATCAGTTGAATGTCCATTTTCACTTCAGGTATTTAGTTGTAATGTGTGCTCTGAAATTAGTTTGAGTGAAAACAGACACTCTCGTGGGTAATTCACCGCGAGCCGAGGAGTAGCCCTCTTCGAAGCACTGCATCGATTCAGGGATAGAGCGAAAACACCAATATTGATTATTTTTTCGTGTTTTTTTTTCTCACATCCCCAATGGCGTGTTTTATTTTAGGTCGCTATACATGCGTGCATGACCCTTCAGTGTAGTGCGCGCGCTCCAGACCACGTGACCAAACATCGTGGTATCCACTGGACAACGCTTCGAGGAAACTGAATCAAACCCTTCGTTTCGTTGCACTCTACTTCATCTCTGCTAAGATTTAGCAGCCTCAAGAGTTTTTTTTAAAAAAATAACGTTAAAAGCATATTATCATTAAAAGTATAGGGTTTTGGAGGCCCTCTTTGAATACACGAATCCCCTAAATTATTTCACACTCAAATGTATCCCTCTTGATCGAAGAAACGACTTAATAAAAATCATTCATACACAATCTTTGATAACGTTTCACCCAGTGGCAGAGGTCAACTTCCTGTCAAGGTCGCGCAGCAGGTAGATCATCAAAGAAGGCGCTCTAACTGCTTCACACTAGAGTGCGCCACTTGCTGTGCCTAGCAACGATAAAACTACAGAACCCGTAGCCGCATTCGATTGGCTCATACGAAACAGAACTAATTGGAAGTCATTCCACAGACTTGCACGGTAAACATGCTTCGAACCATGGAGTTTACATACCATGGAAGTGACAAATGTGCCGATTGCTTTCAAATTTCGAAGAAATGAATGTTTTCGCGCTCTCATCACCGTGGCAGAGTGGACTGTATGTTTTGGTTTGATATCTGTATTAAACGTCGGCATTTATACCCATGCGTATAAGGAGGTAGCAGACGACACACATTTTGAGATTCCCTTGTCCTTCCTCTATGACTGGTGATGGTTATCTCCCTTTTATTATTAACGGATTTTCGATCCAATTCTTTTATGAAGTTGTCTATTCGATCAAGAGGGATAAAATTGAATGTGAAATCATTTTGGGGATTTATGTATCTAAAGAGGACCTCCAAAACCCTCTACTTTTAATGGTAACGCTTTTTAAGTAATTAAAGAAACCGACCAATCGAAGCTCCCGAGCCTGCTACATCGTAGCAGAGATGAAGCAGAGTGCAACGGAATGCAGGGAAATTCGTCGGAGGATCCTTTCTTGGATCTTCCGGCCGATAGGCGAGGGCTAAGCCACTGTCTGCAGTAAACTAATCACGTCTTTTAGTAAGCCCTGCAGTATCACACGGTCAGCCACTTGCTCTGCAGTGTCGCCTTTCAACGTCTAATATCCAGTGAGGTTTGCAGCACCTGCAGTTACCTCACCATTCAACGTCCAATATCCAGTGAGGTTTGCAGCACCTGCAGTTGCCTCATCTTTCAACGTCTAATATCCAGTGAGGTTTGCAGCACCTGAGTTACCTCATCTTTCAACGTCTAATATCCAGTGAAGTTTGCAGCACCTGCAGTTACCTCACCATTCAACGTCCAATATCCAGTGAGGTTTGCAGCACCTGCAGTTACCTCATTTGTCTTCAGCGGTTGTGCAATGAGCTTTCCGTGTGCGTGACGTCTCTGCGTATGCTTGTACCAGTGAAAATATTATCGGTCCTCCCAAACCCAGTGGGTCCGATGCTCTGGTTAAGCCGTGCTCTATTTGGGCGAAGCATTTCGCCATCCTCGCAGAAGTTTTGATTTCGGGTAAGTAATCGTGGGGGTTTGCCAAGTGTCCGAAGTTCAAAGTTCACTTTGATGACCGTGTTCTTCCAAGTCCGGTGTACACTTTGACAAAGTGGGCTGAAGCTTCGTCCTGATTGGTCATTAGAAACGCTCTTTCGTTTGAGAGTCGTGGAAAGTTCAGGCCGCACACTGAGCTTCATGATACTCTGTCATTATCAGGTAGCTCAATGAAGCTGTTGCGTAGGCCCACTTGTATGTAACAGTCGCCAAACACACGTTTGCTAAATCCTTTTTGGACGTTGTTCACTCATGGTGCTACAATCAATTTGAACACACCTTCATATCGGGGTACTGCAGGATTTGCAGCGTTAAAAGAATATTACTCTATTCAGAAAGCTTAACCACCATCACGTAGACTGTTGTAAAACCACCAAGAAAGTGTTGTTTTTCACGTCTATAGGAAGACCATGTAATATGTTTTTGAGTGTGTGTGCCAAAAAGTGTGTCTGTCAGCTCTACGCCTCACATCGTCATTATGCTGTACGAGTAAGTGATGTCTTTGTAAACGGAAGGCTTTAATCTTTTAGACAAGATGGAAGGGAAGGAGAGTCCCTGTAAATACTTTTTGTTTTTCTCTTTGGCACGTTGTAAACGTTGAACCAAAGCTAACGCAATCACACAAACTTTAATCTTTTCATTTCATTGGCTATCGAGGAAATTCCTTTGAGCTTTGAAGCCAATGGAATTTCCGGTTCCCTATGTTGTACAGTTATACAGCCGTTTTCTTACAAATGCCCGTTTTCAGCACAATCGTTTTCCAATAGATACTAATCAGCTATCACTACTCATATAAGGAATTAAGGACCAGTTTGATGGGAATTCATTGCGTTTGGGGATGATATAATAATCTGAAAATTGCCCAAGGCATCGGACCAATACGGGTTTGGAGGACTGGACACGAGTGGCCTGGGGTAGCGGATACTGACCACAAGGTTCCCCGCATCATATTTGGGACTGTTTGGTCTGGCCGCGCTACTTTTAAAAAGCTGCATTTCAAGGACGAGACACGTACCCCTTTCCTTTGCACACGCCCTTCTAACTATCCAACAAAATAGAGCAAGACCCACACCAAAAGTACTCACGTGAACAAAGAACAAATCCATGTCAATGTTTTCAGAAAATGTTAATGCTGAAATTTGGGGGGTTAATTTTTGGAAAGCACATTTCACGACCCTGCCGTGACTGGCAAGTTTGGTCCAGTCACAGCCTCACAGCATATGCCGCGACTGTCAGGGCAAGATTATTAATTGATCGACTTCTTCGTAGATTCGTTCCTGGGGTCCCACGGCGGAAAGCGAGAGCTTAGCCACTTGCCTTTCACCGCCTGCAGTAAACCATTCATGCCTTTCAGTGAGCCCTGCAGTATCCTGCCGTCAACCTCTTACTCTGCAGTATCGCACGTCCACGCCCTATCTCTAGTGAGGTTTACGGCATCCGCAATTACTGCTGATGCATCCGCGTTGATCGCTTCTCTAGATTCTCCATCCTCGCCTTCAAGGTGAGGGCGCAGGAAGCAAGATAAGCTCGGGTAGAGAGTGAAATGTATCTGCCAGAGAGAGTACTTCTTCCGGCTATCTGTATCCGAGGAAAGGTGTAGACAATGATGGCGCTTATCGGCGAGGAAAGGAGGAAGACGAAGTGCATAGGAAAAAGGAAAACAGAAGCGCTGCACCTGTCACAACGTTGTTCTGCAGTTGTGTTCCTGTTTTGTGCCATTATTTTTCAACGTTCCCTTTCTCTTCTGCTGTGTGCACATCTCTCTGAAGCTCTCTGTAATATGTATCTTTCATCTGCTGCTTCTACTACTGTGTTTATAGTAGTGTGGCCGCGGTGCTGGTGCTGCTGCTTATGTTGCTGTTGCCAATATGCTGGTGATGGTACTAGTTATGTTTATGCCGCTGTTTCTGATGACTTGTTTTCTTTGTTTCATAATATTTCTGTTCACGCATGACATCTTTGTGTTCGTCTGACCTCAGTGTATGTCTCACAGCATATACATGTGTATAATTATTTGAACGGTGTCTGAGACGCATATAAAGAATTGTCTAATCTCTCTAGTAAAGCAGGTTTACTTGCGCTGGGAAAGGCGAGGCGGTCAGAACGGAATTGAAAAATAAATTGTTCGACAAACCTTTCTTCTCTTACATGTCACATTAAAATGGGGAGATGGACTAAGGAAGAGAATAACCTTCCAGAAAAAAATCTAGTGCTTAGGTGGAAGGCTTCAAGGAGTCTTTCTCGGGTCAAGTTATAACTGCCAAAGCATTGTCTATTTTCAACCAGCTGTTTTTCAAGATTTGCAATTCTTCAGAATAAAATTGACATTCATTTGATTCTCTGAATCCAAATCACATGATGCACAAAAAGTGGTAGATGTTATGGTGGGTGGGTGGAGGTACAGTGAAGGTAAGGATGGGTTGGGAATAGAAGTACATTGAGTAGCTGTTCAGGAGAGACAATATTAGCGTCTTAATCCTTTAATCCCCGCAGCGCCTGCTATTCCCGCCTGTTTTCTTCTTCTTCTTGTTCTTCTTGTTCTTCTTCTTCTTCTTCTTCTTCTTCTTCTTCTTCTTCTTCTTCTTCTTCTTCTTCTTCTTCTTCTTCTTCTTCTTCTTCTTCTTCTTCTTCTTCTTCTTCTTCTTCTTCTTCTTCTTCTTCTTCTTCTTCTTCTTCATCTTCTTCTTCTTCTTCTTCTTCCTCCTCCTCCTCCTCCTCCTCCTCCTCCTCCTCCTCCTCCTCCTCCTCCTCCTCCTCCTCCTCCTCCTCCTCCTCCTCCTCCTCCTTCTTCTTCTTCTTCTTCTTCTTCTTCTTCTTCTTCTTCTTCTTCTTCTTCTTCTTCTTCTTCTTCTTCTTCTTCTTCTTCTTCTTCTTCTTCTTCTTCTTCTTCTTCTTCTTCTTCTTCTTCTTCTTCTTCTTCTTCTTCTTCTTCTTCATTTCTTGTCTTTTTTGTGTTTTGGTCCTTGCTTGATGTTCTTTGAAATATTTAAGCTCTGGCTGTCGGAAGCTAAATTGTTAAATTCC
>JAWQFJ010019041.1:0-10000 GCA_034096865.1 Theodoxus fluviatilis
CCCCCCCCCCCCCCCCCCCCCCCCCCCACCCCCCCCCCCACCCCCCCCCCCCCCCCCCCCCCGCCCCCACCCCCCCCCAAGCTACCCTACCCTTAACCGCCCCTTTTCCTTCCTTCCGCCCCAACTTTTTCTCACCTCCCGCACCTATCAACAATCGTACTCTGCTGCTGGTTCAGTGTACCTCGCCGTTCATCTTGGCACCACCCCCCTCGCTCCCAGTGCCCACTCCCCGCCCGCAACCATTCTTAGTTGGGTGTGGGTGCTGGCTCTCTCAGTGCAGCTGGAGCTGCCGACTGGAGAGGACTAGCTTCGGCAGGATGGCAACTCGGCACACTCTCCCCACGATGACAGGTGTGCCGGGATTTCGTACTAGCTGACGGTGATGATTATGACGATAGCGTTGACGAGGTGCTTTCGGTGCATCGTGACGAGGAAAAGTGGAGTGAAACTTGTGTGAGCTGGCGTTTTGTGTCATGACGTGGCGTATTGTGTTATATGGTGTAACAGTGTTTTGTGAAGTACGTTGTAGTGTAGAATAATATGTGAAGTTGAGAGGACGATGATGTTTGAAGCTTTTTACCTGACTGTCTTTTCTTTCTTTGCAGGTACGTAAAGGTCGAGCTGCCTCTAAGAGCTTTTACTTACCTCGTCTACTGCACTCGTGAGTCCGCCATCCCTCCCTTCTGTGTGTGTGTAAGTGTGTGTGTGTAAGTGTGTGTGTAAGTGTGTGTGTAAGTGTGTGTGTGTGTAAGTGTGTGTGTGTGTGTCTATGTTCGTGTGCGCTCACGTGCGTGTTTGTGTGTGTGTGTGTGTCTGTCTGTGTGTGTGTGTGTGTGTGTGTGTGTGTGTGTGCCTCTAGTTTGTCTTGTTCACCGCTGCTCACTCGAGATTCTTCTTATCTGCACGTTAGGTTGTCTCCGTGTATTTTATGTGGTCCTTTATGTGTCTTTCTGTGTGATCGTCGTTTTGTGCGTCTGCCTATCTCTGTCCAACCGTCGGTCCGTTCGTTCGTCGTCCATCTTTCTGTCCGTCCATTTGTGTGTGTGTATGTGTGTGTGTGTGTGTGTGTTTATCCTCTCTCTCTCTCTCTCTCTCTCTCTCTCTCTCTCTCTCTCTCTCTCTCTCTCTCTCTCTCTCTCTCTCTCTTTATCTCTCTCCCTACCTCTCCCCACCCCACCCCCTCTCTCTCCATCTCCTTCCTTCCCTCCCCTACTATCCTTCAGGTCCACGTTCCTAAGGCTGTGGACAGGTTGTGCTGAGGTGGCAGGGCGAGATGGGACAGCTGTCTTGTCAGCCTTTCAGTGCAGGTCGAGCGAGCGAGCGGGGAGTGAGTGAGTGAGTGAGTGAGTGAGTGAGTGAGTGAGTGAGTGAGTGAGTGAGTGAGTGAGTGAGTGAGTGAGTGAGTGAGTGAGTGAGTGAGTGAGTGAGTGAGTGAGTGAGTGAGTGAAAACTATATCATCCATGAAATCTCAGAACATTTAGATAGCTTTCTTTACGAATAAGATATTCCCAATGGTGCTGTATTTTCATGGTCGTGTTATTTTCTCCTGTTTGTTCGTAGTTAAAGCGAGTCGTACCTAATGAGATAAAGGAATCAAAGCCGCACTAATCTTAGGGCCCAGCTGATTTGTTCTATTTGCTTTGTACTTGTTCCATATTCCATCACTACTGCAGTTATTACGGCCTCAAAGCCTGGCTCATCCCATGACATTGAAAGGGCAGCTATCTGTTGCTGCAAATTCTTCACTGATGGCCATAAACGGAATATATCATAGGAAATGTTGCTTTTGACTGATTCGTATCACGGAGATGGTATGTGCTTTATCTCTCCGTGCTACCGCTTAGTCCAAGTCACCATAATCGTCTGTCGGGGAAAAACATGTTTTAAAAGAAACTGTGTGGATATCTCGTTTCATTTACGAGTAGAGCTTTTGCACGAGTTTTTCGATAGACCTTTAATTCAAATCACTCGAGACATTTTCCTAGAAGCACTTTGGCTCGGGGAAATTGGAAACGATAAAGGATGGCAGAAATGCCGGTAGTTCTCCTTGATATACACGTTTAAATCTATGCAGCATTTTATTTCTACATCGCCAAACCCTCGTTTTTGCAATGGATTGGTCTTGTAGAAAAACATGGCTGTAAAAAAGATTTCCCTGTTTGCCTCAACTCCACATCTTGTGATTCAGAAACCTGAAACTGTCCATGTAAGATCACATGCATGAAAAAAATGTTATTACATCTTTGCAGAGAAAGAAATCTTTCTGGCGTCACATGGGTTCCCTAGGGGATCTCCTTGCTTATTTCATTTCCACATCATACGATATGAATACGAGACAAATAGTAATCATGAGATTTCCCAAATAATCGACCTGATGTCAAAATTGCAGTCTCAACTTGCTCATTGGTTTTGAGTAAAATCTAATAACGTTTCAATGATTCCCTCGGGTTCTTTTGATGATGGCATGTGAACTGATTATTGAAATATGAACACACGATTTGGAGGAATGGCCCATAGTACAGTGGTTGTTGTTTAAATCTTCCTTTGTCGTGCTGAATGTTTATGTTAGCGGGACTTGTATTCCCTTGCACGACCTCCATAGCGGTCATTCTGATCAGAATTCGAGAAGGATTGAGCATTTGAATACAAAAGTGCCGTATCTGAAAATCCGCCTTTCTGCAAAACATTCACTGCTGAAAATGGCCGCGCAAGTCACACACACATTACATTGACTTGCTTGTGTATAGAAATGAACTCAATATGACATTTTCATTTACAAGGCAAATTGTACTTGACATGTTGCAACCACCGTTTTGCAGGCTGACAGATATGTAAATGATTTCTTCCGTCAAAGCAGCCTTGACTTTCAAACTCTCCCATCTTTCCAAATGGAAGAAAAGCTGTTGTCCTTGAGCTTCATGCAAATGTGGGATTCTTTCTCGCGGCGAAAACATATTAAAAATACTTCTGCTTGGACTGGGTTTTGGATTTTTGCACTTGCAACTCAACCCAGGGGTTGAAAATCCTGGTTTTCTTGTTATGGTGTCAGCAAGATCTTCTGCTGGAGGTCGGAGGAAAAGGAGATGAGCAAACATTCGGGCTGAGCCTTTGCACACCATGACAATAGCGACTGGTGTACGGGGCAAAGTCGAGCTCGTAGGACACCCACAAATACACAACAGCTTGCTTCCTCTGCATGTGTGCCTCTCTTCTCTAGTTATAATGACGTACCGAATCAGGTCATCGTTTCCCTTCCTGACACAGCTCAACGTGCACTTCACGGCAGAGGCCTTGTCTTATGCCGGGCTTATACATAAATATTCACGAAAATAGTTGAACTGGAGCAGAGTGGTTTCGATTGCAAGAAAGAATGCAAACGAATCCAAAAGCAGAGGACTGATTGATGGCGATCATTTGTTAAACTGTAGTTGACTCTCGTGACTGTTCCTCTCTCCGAAGCTTGCCGAGCAAACAAATCACTATGTCTACTGCGCGATTTCCCCGATTGAAATCATTGTGGCGAAAGGAAGTACGTTTTGTAAGTAAATCTTTCGTACATTTTCAACAGACTGGTCATGCCCTATGACTGCTGTGGAGCACCGAGTTTAAGCTGTTGTTCAGTCATTGTTGAGTCGACTGTGGGTTTGTCTGTTAAAAGCTATTGTGATAGAAATGCATACAGACCATTGCCAGTTTGTTGTCCTGGCCTCAAACGGTATGTATCTCTCCTTGGATTGGAATGTTTTGATGCTTTGGAGCTTGGTAATTCGCTTTTGACTTCTTGTTTTGCAAACATTTAGAAAACATTCTTCAGCCTATATCGCTTTTTAGGGACATGTTCTGTTTATGAAATATAATCGTGAGTACGTCGAGACAGCGAACATCTGATTAATTGGAAATTGACAGAAGTGTCACGATAGGCCATGCGTCCAAAAGCGGTCAAATCCACACAATGGAGGATAACAGAAGTGTGTTTACGGAAAGAATAACAGAGAAGATTTTGAGTTGATGAAAGTAGAGTTCAATACAGTACACGTACAAAGGAAAGTGTGGAAGGAGAATATAGTTTGTAGGACAAATAGACCTCCTTTTTCACAACCCCCGAATGGCAAGAGAGGCGGTCGCCTGTAGTTAAAGTCCATCCTCTAACAAGAAATGGCTTATTCCAGAAGCTGCAGCAAGATTTTTCTCGACACCCGGTTGTTTGACCTCGTGAGCCTACAGCTCAAACGACTTATGATAGCGAAAGCCGCAGCGAAGCTATGAACATCATTTCTGGATCTAATTAGCACAGAATTCTCAGCCTTATCATGAGGCAGTGAAGAGGAGAGCCGATGCAGAACACAATGGAGGGACCTTTTCCCTTGTCATATGCTAAAGGACTGGAAGGAGTTTCCATGAGAATCCCGTTGAATGAAACTCTTGTGCTAAGCGTTCCGTCTACCATGTCCTGGAACAGCGGGGATGCCGGTCCTTGCGCTCTAAAAGGGTCACCAGGCAACTGCAGCACACAGCTGATGCAGCAGCTATGTGGGTTTGGCGCAAAAGCCAACGCCCTAGTGGGCCGTGAGTTTTTCCTCACACAATGATATCCCACAGTAGCGTACACTGCATGGGGTCGACCGTATCCGAGCTGCCGGAAAATGCTCCGACAGCTCGACGGACATAGGTTCCAGCTGTGCGGCAGCTGTCGTACATGTAAACTGTTACATGTTACCTCACTTCATCGGGCGAGACTGAGACTTTTCACTGCATACTATCTCCTCCAAGCTGCCATTGTTTTGTGAACAGCACGGCTTTTCTCATTTTCCCACGTTTGTGATCTGAACTTTTCTCGGTTTGTATGTCGAGATCTATTGAAGATGGTCAACGCTGGTCTCTTTTCGATGCCTTTCGTTAAATATGGAAAGCAAGAGCATCCGATTCTCCAGGATTTGCTCCCCTACATCAGTGCCTGCAATCTTGGCCAGAGTTGTGTATGCATGCTTACCGTTTGTGTTTGGAATACCTGAAATGTTTTGGTCGTGGCTTGGATACACACTGGAGATGGGAAACGGGCCACATGGCTGCGGTATCCAAAGGCAGGAGCTCTGCACATTCGATCTTGGTCACGACTAGGGGAAGAATGAGTGACTTTTAGAAGCCCCTGCTGCAAAGTATCTAGCTCATCATTACTACATGTATTGTGCTTAGATGAGGTGGGCTCTTTTTTTTAATTCCCGAGGCACAGCTATTTGAAACGAAAGAATCACATATCAAAGCCATGGATACACGTAGCAAATAGGAGGGATAGAACAGTTCACTGAATGTTGGAAATGGTTGGCAGACAAGGTGAAGGCAGGAATGAAATGACGTATGTTGAAGGCGTAAACAACTTGGCCAACAACCACTGTCGAATTAGAATCAAGTTTACGCGATCTGCCCAAAGAAGAGACGACTTCAGAGCCCTGATCACCAACGTCTGCACCTGACTCGCATCTGGCAGAGAAAGGTTACTGGCGTTGCAGCAAAAATGTAAAACTTCTTGCTCGTCTCAGCAGGATCATATACGATTCTCTCCATTTGTCATCGTGAGGTTCAAACATTCTTTTGTCTCCCTCAGGTAGTGTGTCAGTCTGATAAGTGGGTGCTGTTAGATGCACCACCCGCCCTCCCCCATCACTTTCCCAACCCTCCCCACTTTTCTCCTCTTACCACCTCCGTCTCAACCGGCATCCATGGCATGAGAGCGTTGTGTCTCACGTGCTCCTCCTCATGGCTGACTGTGTTTTGATGATTCAGGCGCAAACGCTGGTCATGAACTTTCCCTCACGTGTACCCTGACATTTGGATATATTTCCCTGACCAGGTTTCTACTTTCCCCCCGTCTGACATGACTGAAGTAGTGGCACATTAAATGTGGTAGAACACTCACGGGGTTGGCGTTCAGGTGTGAATGCACTGTTGCCATGGTAATGAGACCATTGCTTGAGTGCATGGGATGATATGTTAGAACCAATGAGCACCCATCAGTGTCGGGGACTTGATAAGAGTGCCGCTGGATGTCTGGAACAGAGCAAGAGCTGTGTGACTGAAGGGATCAATGCAGAACAGGCAGGGCTAGGCATAGCGAGGGCAGGTGAATGCAAATGACTACTCGGGACTTGTGTGTCTGCCTGAAATCTCCTCTGGTCTCTTCAGCTCTGACTGATGTGTCCGGGTGCTCTCTCTCTCTCTCTTACCACACTCGAATATTTTGCCTCAAGGGCTGAATGTAAGAATGGCACTACTGCCTAATTCACTACCCTTGTAAAATAAAGTTCGTTCGTTTGTTCGTTCTCTCTCTCTCTCTCTCTCTCTCTCTCTCTCTCTCTCTCTCTCTCTCTCTCTCCCTCTCTCTCTCCCTCTCTCTCTCTCTCTCTCTCTCTCTCTCTCTCTCCCTCTCTCTCTCCCTCTCTCTCTCTCTCTCTCTCTCTCTCTCTCTCTCTCTCTCTCCCCTGAAACTTCGTGCATACAAAGAAAGCTGAGGTACAATAGTAGGACGTGCCAGACCAGCAGCCACGGTCCCAGCTAATGACGGGAGTATTGAGAGGCTCCGGCCGGCCGGATGTTGCACTCATACCAAAAAGAAGAAATTACTCTGGTGAAAGACACAGAACGAATTCACCTCATGCTAAATTGCATTCTCTTTGCTTCGAGCTAGATTGAGAGAAGAGCGCTCGGAGCATATCATTGAGAGTGTGTGTGTGTGTGCGTGCGTGTGTGTTCGCTCTGAATGGTTCAGGAAGGTAAAGATGAATCCGCCGTTTCTCATCTCCCATGAAAACGTTTGCTCCTGCCGTTATAGTGAAAAGTCGAAGCCACCCAGAAACGTTCCAATGCAGCAGCCTGATCTTGTGAAATGCCTTTTGGGTTCTTGAGCTTGCAGACACCAGACCTTTCATTGATATCACCGAAACATTACATCCATGACTGCAGGCGCTAATTGGCTCAGCAGCTTGTCAGTCATTTGGCACACACCCATAGTCCTGCCAACTGTTTTGCTTTAGGTCCAAGACGAAGGCGGGCTAGAGGCCATGCTTGGGAACTTGCACACGGTCTCTTCGATCGCTGTAATGCACAAGCCCGGGTTTCCAGGCTGTTGACGAATCAACCTCGCCCTAGAACTCGGAGACGTGCCGCCGGATAAGGCTTTCTCCTCCTCTCCATCTTCTTTCCCGCAATATCCTCAACCACCGCACCCGTATCAACCCTTGCCTATCCTCCCACCTCTCCTGAACATCTGTAATCTCTACCTGCCTCTTCTACTCTTTGTTTACCCTTAGTTTCCATGGAGACCTGCAAATGCCCTTTGTCCGATCAGTCACTGGAAAAAGGGGGCAAGAGTCTGTAACTTCCGGGTGGGCTGATAAAGACGTTTGTAGCGCTGGAAGAAAGCTGTTGTGGTGAATTTAGTTCTTTGATTAGACAGCCTGGGTCGATGTGTATTTGTGGACAACTGCAGAAAAGGGTCAGTCAGCCGGAAGCGGTTCAGTTAACGCCCGAGGCGGTGAAATGGAACCGATTTCCACGCTAGCTTTGTCTGAATAGATCGCGTCACAGTCACTTGAGATAAACGTATCGCGACCAGATAGCTATCATGCTACAGCATGGATACCTCACGTTTGCATGCCTCAACAGAACTCATCATCATCATCATCATCATCATCATCATCATCATCATCATCATCATCATCATCATCGGCCTCTTACAGTCCCGAAGAACAGTGGGATCAGCACACTCAAGGGTCACGTCGGGTTGCAGCAGAGCGTCCCCTGCGGCTGTAGAGTCCTATGCGGGAGTGACAGTCCCTTCTGTCTTCCTGTGTGCCGTCTCTCCAGGGCGGGCAGCAACTCCCTCTTCTCATGTCTGTTTAGAGCTCTTCGCACAGTTTGTCTGCAGGAGTCCCTGTCCTGTGCGGCATTCTCGCGTGTGTCGCTGTTGTATTAGTCCCTGAATCGTAGTTGATGCCGGCCCAGGAGCCTCTTGCCTTCTGCAAGTTTTCCATAATGGAACTAGACTTTTGCATTCTAGAGGACTGAACAATGAGATAACATGTCCGGGAGTTGATTCTATCTTTACTTCGTGTCACTCCTGCGCTCATGAAAGTTCAGCAGTGTCGATTACATCACATAGGGCCACACTGCCCATTGAACATCTTTGACCATCACCTTAACAGTTTTTTATATGGCGGGATGACATACTCACTTGGTAGACTCGATTGATTTGAGAGACCTCTCCCTGCAGTGTTGAGCTCTTACTGCAGTGGTAGACATTAACAATCGTGAAACAAGTTCATTTAGAGGACCTCATCTTGTAATGTGAGCTCGTTGGAGTATGTCTGATGTTGCACCCCAGATCTATGTGTACCGTGGTCATTTGATGATCGGGGTGAGTCTGGAAGAATGCGAGATGAAAAGGGAGATAGAGATGAATAAATTGGTGTGTGGGAGGATGGATATATGGATGGGGGGGATTGATTAGGATGAGTGATGGGTAAGAATTCCGCAGCCAGGCGCCACTCTGCCCACTGCTGCGCAAATGTAGAAAGGCGCGAACCAACTGTCCAATCAGCATGGCGAAATAAGCTTCTGCCGCGAACGTGACATCAGATGTATTAATATCGACCAATGAAAGTATCTTATCCACGCTATATTTAGATATCCACGGTTTCATATGACATCCCCAGTCGCCCATCTGATAAAATATGTATTCAGCGGCTTTGGCTGTCTGCTGTACCACTATCATCCAGCGTCAACCACGTGAGAGGAGAAAAGGGGGCAAAACAACGTTTGAGCTAAGCAGCTGCAGTTGGCTTCACGTGGTGGGATTTCAACATCCTATGAAATATGGCTCTAGGGGCTAGAGCTGTCCACGCCTTATTGCTCGTGCAAGTCCCAAGGGAATCGTTAATCACACAGTTCCCTGATGTTCATTGGAAGGGTGACAGAATGTGGCAAACTGTTTCCTGTGGCAGATTTTGAAGCAACAATTAACACAGTTGGCACATCTGCACAGTAGTCATTTCTCTGCCTCTGAGTTATGCACACTTGATGAAAGAACATGTTTTGGCATATCAAATAAACGAGGAGACGTGCCTGCTCTTGTGTGTTTGTGTTTGCGTGTGTGTGTTTGTGTTTGTGTTTGCGTGTGTGTGTTTGTGTTTGTGTTTGCGTGGGTGTGTTGGTGTGTTTGTGTGTTTGTGTGTTTGTGTGTGTGTGTGTGTGTGTGTGTGTGTGTGTGTGTGAGAGAGAGAGAGAGAGAGAGAGAGAGAGAGAGAGAGAGAGAGAAAGAGAGAGAGAGAGAGAGAGAGAGAGAGAGAAAGAGAGAGAGAGAGAGAGAGAGAGAGAGAGAGAGAGAGAGAGAGAGAGAGAATTTCCATTTTCAGCTTTCACCGCAATCAAAGAGTACTTGCCATCGAACGCTTTGTAGAGATTTTTGTTAAGTGCCTTACAAAAGATGCCCTAAATTATGATTTTCATCTACCTACGTTATATAGACGTCGAAACTTGTATCAAACTACTACATGAAAATCTCGGAGAAGTATGTAGCCTTCTCTTTTCCTGGAAGCCTTGCAACTAGTAGAGGCAAAACAAAAATCCTATGCTCGATGTGTGGGCGCATTTTCCACCTGTACAGAAGCCCGTCATAACTGGAGCTACTTGACAGGCGGCGATACATCTTGATGGCGTCCCTTCATGTTAATTACTCCTGGCGTTCAGACCTCTCGCCAGTGTGAAAGACAGTGCAGAGGGTCGCTCTTTATGGAGATTAATCGGAGAGGAGGATGAGGTGAGCTTGGGGTTAAGTTGCCTGTGTGGGAGGGAAAGGGATACAGGTAGAGATTGATTGATACACAGAGGAGAAAGGTGGATGGTTTTGTTGTATTCTAATTTTTTAACAGGCATGTGCTGTGAAGTGTGGTATGACAACACTTTACAATCTTCTATAGGAGCTGTGACAAGTTAGCAGTTGTTTTA
>JAWQFJ010019041.1:15000-37500 GCA_034096865.1 Theodoxus fluviatilis
TGTGTGTGTGTGTGTGTGTGTGTGTGTGTGTGTGTGTGTGTGTGTGTCTGTGTGTGTGTGTGTGTGATTGACATGGTTTGTGTGCGTGTGTTCCTGTCTGTCCATGTATGTGTATTTGCCTGTCCGGGTCGTCCGCCTGTCCGTCCGTCTGCCTGTCCGTCTGTCTGCCTGCCTGCCTGTCTGTCTGTCTGTCTGTCTGTCTGTCTGTCTGTCTGTCTGTCTGTCTGTCTGTCTGTCTGTCTGTCTGTCTGTCTGTCTGTCTGTCTGTCTGTCTGTCTGTCTGTCTCTCTCTCTCTCTCTCTCTCTCTCTCAAAATGATGATTTTTCCACTTGCTTACTTGCCGCTCACTCAATCGGTTGCGTTAGGTTTAACCTATTTCCCCCCTTTTTGCAAGTGTTCTTTATTTGGGGGTGTAAGGCCAGCGTGGTACACCTTTGACACTGCCCTGTCAAGGGAGCGTGGCAAGCTTGTCTCCAGTGACTTTCATGCAGGGAGAGACAGGGTAGTCTCTCACAGCTTTGGGGTCTGTCCCTAGGTTGCTGCTGCATGTCCTAGCACTTTTCTTTGTCGTCCTCTCATTTTGTTTGTCACAATAATGTACTGCTTTTTTAATGCTTGTGCTAGGATGTCAACTCCATGATATTGACAAGCTTTCATGTACGCATGCATGTACATTTAGACATGTCCAGGCACTATTCCTGCTCTTCTGTTGTTTTTATTTGTCACATTAATGTTGTGTTCTTTTGATGTGTCCGTGGTGGATGATTTCAACCCAACCACCTTGATTAACGAGTAGCTACGCACACCTGCAGTGAGGTTTGTAGAGTTAATTGGAAATGAAATGCTGTCCTCTGAAATCTGGTCTTTTGTATGATTGAAGCTCAGCCACGTGAAAGGAGGAAAGAAAAAAACAGCAATTGAAGATGACATCTTTGTATTCTATTATATTGCTGCGTATGTTTTACGTAATGTATAACCAAATGGCAGATGTAGTCCAACCCTGACCTACTCTAATACAGGCAAACAAACACCAAGGTGGACAGGCAGACACTGTGTGTGTGTGTGTGTGTATGTGCGCGCGCGCGTGTGCGTGTGTGTGTGCGTGCATGCGTGTGTGCGTGCGCGCGCGCGCGTGTGTGTAAGCGCGTGCGTGTGTTTATGATGCTAGCATTCATGGGACCAACATTCTACCTACTCACTGAGTCACGAGCAGCGAGCTTAATAAGACTGCTAGAGTTACTCCCCTTTAAGAATGTTGTCTCTTGACAAACACAAACGACTTTTTTTTTCAACTTCTTTTGTCACACGTAACATGGTTTTTGTGCGTGTGTGTGTATACATTATGTCTTTGTGGTAAAGTGAATTCGGTTTTAAAGACTTTGGAAATGTTGTGTGCTCGTCATCCACCTGACCGTTGATAAGGGGAGACAACTTGTCGTGGCTTGTTGGTACTCAAGCAGCAAACCCGAGAGCGTTGCGCGCATGTGTGTGCATTAATTCACACAACATTATTTGATTAGAATATGCATTGATGATTTTGTTTACTAATTTGGTGTCTTCTTCTTCTTCTTCTTCTTCTTCTTCTTCTTCTTCTTCCTTCTTCCTTCTTCCTTCTTCCTTCTTTCTTCTTCTTCTTCTTCTTCTTCTTCTTCTTCTTCTTCTTCTTCTTCTTCTTCTTCTTCTTCTTCTTCTTCTTCTTCTTCTTCTGTCATTTGACTCTCTCCATCAGATTTTTTTCCGACTGCATATAGGTGTTTGGAATACATTTGAATTTGCTGACTGTGGAGATGTTTCTGGGGAGATGGATATGGAATGTAGCCACAATTTATCGCTGCACGCCAGACTAGAGCAGGTCCGAAGGCCAAGCAGCCAGTGTTTCAGCTGGGTGGGGTGGAGGGGGAGGATAGGTGGAGGGGGAGGATAGGTGGAGCGGGCGGGTAATGAAGCGACACTTGCCATGTGTTACAGCGGGACAGTGCATTTGTGGACAGCCGCTGGAGGGCGAGAGAAGGCGTGTAGGAGTGACCCTAGGTACACAGTGCAGTGTCACCTGTCACGCCTCGGGCCTCGCGTGGCTGGACTTGGCGTTCGCCATTTGTTTTCTCACCCCACAGCCTGGCTTCCTGCTGATGGAACATCTGTCAGTGGAAGACACGCGGACGCTTCAGACGGAAGAAAATTGTCCATTTTTGTCTGGCAGTGGCGAATATCTGAAGCTCTGAAGCCGCGCACTGTTGTGAAAATTTCAGTTTTGATAGGCGACCATGAAACGAAAAATGAGAGGAGCAGGAAATCCCCTTTCCTTCACTTCATCTCCACACCGTTTTTCTCTCTCCTCAAACTCCACTTTGATCTGTCTCTCACCCTTCCCGACGACCCATCAACAGCTACACACCACCCACCACACCATCACCTACTAAACACCACTGCCACCAACCATCTAACACCACCACCCACTATCACCACAGCCACTACCTGCCATCAACATCACCACCTCCCCACCATCGACGCTGCCCGCTACTACCACCTACCACCACCCATGACCATTACCAACTGCTATCACATTTCCTTTTGTCTGCAACCATCAACCACCACGCTATCTCTTTCAAATATTATCACACATTGCTACCCACCACTACCGCAGACTATCTCTACCAATCAATACCAACACTATCATCCACCACTCCTACTCGCCACCACCACCACCACCACCATTATCCACACCATTATCCACCACCATCCGTCACTGATCATCATTGATTTGGCTCACGCTCACGTTTTGCCAGTGAGACTGCCGACATACGTCTCATGCCTAGTCACGATTGAAGAGCAAAGCGGGTGTCACCATTATCGGGGTGGTGAAGTTCGTTCTTTTCTCTTGCTTATTGCCGTCTCGTTGGCTGTGATTGCCCACGTGAGGCCTCTCCTCCAAGATCAGGCCTCGTTCAAACAGCCAGCTTGGAGGTTGTTGCGTTGTGGAAGGCCTGGGCCTTGAAGGGAAGCAAGTGAAAAGAAGAGGAAGTCCTCGGGCAGACCTCTAGCCTCTAGTGGACCCGTTACCATCAGTGTTGTCTCGGTAGTGATCAGTTCTGTACATGTAGTTCGCCCCCTTTGTAGTGCGACATCTCGTTAGAAGTCTGCGTCAGACTAGTAGTGCTAGAATTTTTCCCCACATTCTTTTATCTCATTCTTGTATACATTTTATCTTAAGCTTCTCTTGTTTATCAGTAACAGCAGTGCCTCATGCCAGTAGCGAGTAATGTCGCTGTTCATTTTGTCTGTGGTGTGAGTCATGGATAGCTCCCCATGAAAGTTTTCCACGTCTCACCTTAGAAACATTTGCCCATGTGTCATGCCGCCCCTCCACATGCCATTTCCAGTTACCACATGAAGATTCCCATACGGCGACTGCCACTCGACCATTTCCCTTGCCCCCAACACTTGGAACTTGTGATCACCACTGGGTCTTCCTCCAGTAGCTTGACCAGGGTGGCTCAATGCAGCACAAGGGTAACATACGTCTGTAGCCATTGAGATGCTATGCCATTATACGGCTTCCACGGGCATCGACTGAGCACAGCAGCATCTACATAGCAGGACAGTTTGCCCGTGCCTTCTTTGCTGCAACCAGAACTGAGCAGTGTTTTGCAACTCCTGTGCCGTTAAGCTTGCTAGTGTAAAAGATCGTCATCTGAGAAGCATGCATTTGAGATATATGAGGAAGAAGAAACTACTAAAGTGGACATTGTTAGAGTTTGGAATTTTCTACGTTGAATTTTATTCAGAAAAAGCAAGGACAGGAAAAAGGGGAAAGTCATAGTCATATCTATGACATCATTACGTCAAGAGTCAAATAGGGCAGGAATGGTTCGATACCCCATCATTACCTGGAGCCCGTAGCTACTGGGCTTTCGGGGCCGTCTCCTGTATCTCAGCCAGGGGCAGCCCCAAGTATCCAAAGAGACTGACACCAGGTGTGGTATCATCGTCATCATCGTACTCGTATGGATGTATTGGTGTGTGCATCCTAGGAGTGGTTTGTAGTGGAAAGGTCCATTAGAGAATATCGGGACCAATGTTTTGCAGCTACATGATTCCACTGTGTTCCTCCTGTCTTGCATAATGGTGTTTCATATTCTTCGTGTAACATATTGTATTGCGACAGGATTGTTAACTCTTAATCTCATGCTTGTTTGCTGTTGAATGCTAATTGCTTTGTCGTCCTCGGCCTTCGAAGGCTACAAAGCAGTCAACTCCATAGCTGTGATCATTGAGTTGCGTGATAGGTGGTGTAAGGATCTCTAGAAAGGACAATGGAATGTTGAAATATTGTCTTTTCCAGTCGTCCTTGTCTGAGTTTTCTTTGTATGGAGGCTCTCATCCGCTGTTTTCATCGGAATGTCTCCTCGAAGCATTTTCAAATCCCCTCGCCCTTTAATTCGGTGAGCTCTTGACCCTCACAAGTTACCTTTTTCCACCCCGCTGGCTTTCCCCCGTCTTGCTATTCGCGTGTCTCTGTTGACTCGGGTGCTTTTGCCTGCCCTGGGTAGGCAGATAGGCAAGCAAGCAGTTATCCCTAATAGGACATTTTGCTCATGAAGAACACAGCTCGTTCAGAGAGATTCAGCTCATGGCACTTGGACTTGCAGCAGTAGGCCTACTTCGTTATTTTCACTAGCTGCCTTTCCTGCTCTTCGCGTCTCAGTGATGGCTGCGAGTGCACGACATCTCACCTCATCCTGTCCTGAGTCTGTCCAGCAATGTGTGGGGTCTGGGGACACCCGATAACTTTGCAATCGCTTTTTGACTCACATGCGAAGCAAAAGTGAGTCTATGTACTGAGCCGTTTCGTCCGTCCGGGCGTCCGTCCGGGCGTCCGTCCGTCCGTCCGTCCGGGCGTAAAAAACTTAAACGTTGGATTTTTCTCGGAGACTATTAAGTCTATCAACACCAAATGTGGCATGATGGTGTATGATGACAAGGCCTCAAAAAACATACATAGTGACTTGACCTTGCTTCAAGGTCAAGGTCACAGGAGCCATAAATGTGGTCTCAAAAACAGTCATTTTTCACATTTTCCCAATTTTCTCCCACGTTATTGAGAATGGCGACCTTAGCTACAAGTGGTATATAGGTCAAAGCAAGCCCTATCTTTTGATACCAGTTTGGTTGACCTTGCTTCAAGGTCAAGGTCACAGGAGCTCTTCAAAGTTGGATTGTATACATATTTTGAAGTGACCTTGACCCTGAACTATGGAAGATAACTGTTTCAAACTTAATAATTATGTGGGGCACATGTTATACTTTTATCATGAGACACATTTGGTCACATATCATCAAGGTCAAGGTCACTTTGACTCTTATGAAATGTGACCAAAATGGGGTAGTGAACCACTAAAAGTGACTATATCTCATGGTAGAAAGTGCCAATAAGCACCATTGTGCTTCCTATGTCTTGAATTAACAGCTTTGTGTTGCATGACCTTGGATGACCTTGACCTTGGGTCAAGGTCACATGTATTTTGGTAGGAAAAATGTGTAAAGCATTTCTTTGTGTATGATGTCATTGGTAGGTTTAGTTGTTTGACCTTGAAGGTTACCTGGAGGTCAAGGTCATATAAAGGTCAAGGTCAAGCATGTGAGTCGTATGGGCTTTGCCCTTCTTGTTCCATTTCGCTCTCACTTTCGCCGCCCTTGAATTACTTCTCGTTACTCCCGTAATGACATTAGAGCGTGACTGAGAATTGTCACGACACCGAAGGCGAGAAGAGTGCACATCCGCATTGGACACTAACTGACGGTGGAAGATTGCTCCTAGTGAAATGAAACTCGCTATCAAGGGGGAGGTGGAGGCAGCATTTGAAATGGCTGCGAAATGAGTAGGGGCTGAGCGCGCTTCTTTGCCTTGTGTCGCCTGTGGGTGACCAGTGAGTCGTGGTCTTGTGTTGAGATGAGAAAACATTTCTTCTTGTAACTTGGCGTGAAGAAAGTTCCTGTCGAGTCGCAGGAAACGCAACGCAACAAAACTACAACGTAAGGGCCTCCTCGCACGTGGCAAGTTTGGTTGAAAGGACACGACATGTCCTTGTGTCCGGTAATAACGCCAAATGCGAACTGGGGCGAGATATTTAAAAACTGCAGACGAGAGTATCGGACGGAAAATTAATCCGGGTCAACCGCGTGGTAGTCGACATCGATAGCCACTAGGCCATGTATATTACACTAAAATGAGTGTGTTGATAGATGTCTTTCCATCTTTCCCCGTAACATCGTGCTCATAGTGAAATTGGGAAAACAGGAGGTCGGTGTTGGACTCGTAGGCGAGTAGAAAAGAAGTAATGGAGACCTTTGTCCAACTAAAATTTTTTTAAATTTTTTATTCCAGAGCTTTCGGGGCCAAGTAGGCTCCTTCGTCAGTGAAAGGCTATGTGAACGTGTCTGCCCTAGTATCCGTACATACCTTTCTTTTCCCCGTCCAAATCTGACGTCGCACCACTGATGACGTAACGTCCGATGCCTAGCAACGAAATCTACCTGTATCACAAAGTAACTAAATAGAACTAAATAGTGAAATTGTGTGTGTGTGTGTGTGTGTGTGTGTGTGTGTGTGTGTGTGTGTGTGTGTGTGTGTGTGTGTGTGTGTGTGTGTGTGTGTTTGATTTACAAGTCCCCAAACAACCAGTTCCCCACAAATAAAACGAGAAAAACGCTCTATGGTGTGAACTCGCATCCTTAATCCTCCAACTCCGCTCTGCCCAGTCATGCAACAGAGCATTCAGAATGGCAACAGAGGGATGGTGTTGGATTTTCTTCGAATTCTATCGAGTCCGCTGCGTTCCTTTTGACAACAGGTTTTTTTGGGTAATAAACGGCACACATTAGAAAGATTGTGATGAAAAACTGTGCAAGAAATACATATTTAGACGTCAGGACATCCTACAATTGACAAATGAAGTAGCAGAAACCACAGAAAATTCTAATTGAGCGTGGTGAGAATTGCTGGACACATCTTTACCACAACATCATAAAAGCAGGAACCCATAAGATTGGCTGTTCGAGGGAGTGACCAAGAGAGTGTGCGACGGAGATGAACGTGTTCCTATTGGGCGGACACTCGACAAAACATTGCTTTTTGGACTTGCGAGCGTGACATTTCCGAAACGGCATACTTGCCAGAACATTGCCACGTTTGAGCACCCCCGAAACATGTTTTGACAATTGCAAGCGCGACATTTTCTATGGAAATATCATAGTTACCAGAAATGTATCCACGTGTGAGAAGGCAACATAATGCAACTCAAAGCAGCGAAACACAACCACAGCGCAACACAACCACAGCGCAACACAATAATGTAGAGGCTTTGGTGCTTGATTTCGTAGAACTACTATGCACTCGTCAAGGCGTTCAAAAGGTACCATATAAATACCACAATATTATACTTTATTCGACCTTCTTTGTAAACTGGAAGTTTCTTCACCTCCCTCCCCAAAAAGGTTGCAGATAGTAATAAATGCGCAATTTAGAAAGGCGTTAACACGGGAGACGAGTGGATCGAGGGTGGGGTTTGAAGCTGGAGGAACGACAAGAGTGAGAAAACCCTTCATAGAGATCACACGTTGCAGTCTTTAGTCATGTGTCTTGATGTGAACGTCTGACGCAGTTGCTGCCTTGTGAATCTCTGTCACAGTTGCTGCTGCAGGTCTTTTGTTGTATGCTGGACTCGTTCGGTCCCTGACGTCATTTGCTTGGAGCGTGTGATAACTGTTGTTGACGTTGCATGCATTTGAATGAAGAAGTTGCAGGAAGAACGAGTGCCGTTGAAAACTTCATGATTGAATTTGTGAAGAAAAACAATGGTAACGAGTCTGAGCCTAACGGGAATTGTCTCCTAAGAAGTAAATGAGGTTAGTACGCTTGAAAACCCTACGGTTGTCGGGTTTTCTTCATGCAAGTGAGGAAGGTCAGGATTTTTCTGACTATTAATGAGCTTGCAGTCTGGGACTGAGGGCGGGTTGGTGTGAAGTGGAGGGTAGTGTTTATTTTTCTCCCTTCACTATCGCAAATGTCAATGCAGTCATGTGCGAGGCTACGCTGCCTCCTGACACTGCCTCCTGACACTGCCTGAGGTTACGTTGACCAGATTTCATTTGCCGTGAAGAAGCCCATTCACATTCATCGCTTTGTGGGCTTATTGAGTGGAATGGGTTGAGGATTATACGGCTTGCAGGATGTTGCGTTCGCTCACCTGTTTTCGCAGCTTGCCTCGTCCCTCTGCACTTATGGGTTACTGCCTCTACAGTGTTGTTTAGCGGGCTGTAGCAGGTGCATCGAATGTAGCGGAAAGCAGCGAAAAGTAGCGCAGTCCGATTGTTTGTTGAACGCAGACTGTTTGCGTCTGCTGCCTTCCTAGCGCTCTGGTGAATGTTGAACACCTTGCGTCTCTGCTTACATCTGTCTTGGAGGGTTGTGGCGCCGCCCAATAAGTGGAGCCCTGCACAGCTGGCCTGAAGGGCTTCCTGGGTTGCAGTCTGCCCGCATTTTCAAGGGCAAGGCCAGGTCACCTCAGTCACCAACGGAGGTGAATGGTGTCTATGCTCACGGCAGATGTGAGAAGTATTTGCTTTGATCAACTTGTTGTTTATTTCTTGTTATGCATGCAAGTGCAAGATGCGCGCAAGTGTGATGTGTTTGATGTTTTAAAACACTTGTGTTTGTGACGTGCGTATTAACGTACATTTATGCGTAAGCGTGTGTGCATGGGCTCTCGTGCACCTGTATGTGTGTGGGATGGGCGTATATTTCATTCACGCATACACACACACACACACACAGAGAGAGAGAGAGAGAGAGAGAGAGAGAGAGAGAGAGAGAGAATGTGTATGGAGGAGGAGAGGCAGGAAAGTGGCGGTGTGTGTGTAAAACGATAGAGAGTGTGTACATGTATTCCTCTGCTAATCTGCATGTCGTCGAAGGCCTTTTGTCTATTGTCCCTCAAGGATGCGTGGATACCAGAATGAAAGAAAGAAAAATATATTCTCATACCTCCTTGTTGCACGTGTTTGAATGTCAGATACGCCCGGAGAGGGCATGCACTGAATTTAATAATGAACCGCTGATTCCAACAAGTGAAGTTACGTCTTCATCCCTTTCTTCAGTGTTACTTTGGGAGATAGCCATCTGTCTAAACTCCCTGCGAACTTTAGACTGCACTGAGTACATTTACACATGCCCGTGGAATGTTTTTGCGAACAAGGAAACAAGAGGGAAAAACATCTTGTAGCAGTAGACAGGGGGCTAGGGCTGCAAGCCACGCAGCCTCGGTGAATCAATGGCGGGCGAGTGGAGTGACCCACTTCAAATATTGGACTGTCTCAATAGCGGAGATCTTAGCATGGAGATGTCGCCTTCACTCTCGCGCGGGAAAATGAAGCCGGCTACTTTTCCTCTTCCCAAAATAGCGCCAGTTGGAAATCGGCGAGAATATCGGGCAAATATAAAAAGTAAAAACGGTTCCATTGAGTCGTCGTGCCAGGCACCGTGGCTTGGGATTTCCTGGTCTTGTACACCAGTGCAAGACGGTGTGGGCAGCCAGACCGCCCGACGAAGTGCAGCCAACAGGCTTTCTTCATCGCTGTCCTAGGGTTTTAAAGGCGCAAAAGGCTGTGTGTCGAAAAATTTTATCTGTCGCCGAAAGGGGTATGCAATTTGAAATGTCTATATTTTTGTAATTATTTTTGCGATTAATTGTTATTGCTTTCTAATGAATATGTACCCAAATAGCTGTCGGTGAAGCTGCCACCTGTTGAGTTAGCGTAAAAGTTTGGTTTTTTAATTAAATTATTTTAAAATTTACTTGGACCAAATGGTCACCGAAACACTGCTTGCATACATCCAATTTTTGTTTGCCTGCTGACGTGCGGATCGAGAAAAAATGATATCTTTACCAACTCTCACTGGATACCCACTGATATGGAATACATCGCTGTCCGTAATACTTAGGTCATCGAAGCTTTTACTGAAAATTAGCCGTTTTTTTCTCTCAAGGTTTGCACAAGTACCGAATGCTATATTGTATAATGATGTAATCAGTGCTGTAGATCTGAGATATCTATGTGTGAAAACGAGATCTGAGGGGATGCTGGAAAGTAGGAACAACGATTTGTGATTTTTCGGGATTTCTTTCTTTTGCAAACTGTCTAGGAAACGCATACTTATTTTCTTTTTTCCCTCCTTAAAAAAAAGCATCGTGTCTTTGTAATGCGTGATGGCGACTGCACTGCACGCCGAAACGCTCGCATGAAATTGGCTGGAGAACACCGGTTACCTGTCTTGCCCATTAGATGTGTTATTTTGCAGTTTGCACTCTCTCTCCTCCTCACCTCTCTGGCTTTCCTCATGGAGTGGGACGCTATTGCTGAGTGTGGAGCAACAAAAACTTCTTCCCCTGACATTTCCTGCCTAAGTAGCCTGGATCTGCACTGAGATCCTACTCTCGACCTTTGTCCTTGCCCTCCTTTCGCACACCCTCCTATGCAAAACACCCCTGACGTCACTGTTGGCATGGGCTAGACTTGATGTGCAATGGACCCGTGAGGGATCTGTCTACGTCCAGATATGCTGGGGTAGATGGAACATCTGGTACGCATTGCCAAATATTAGATATGTGAATAGAGATAAGATCCTTTCTTCTTTTCCTGTGGTGAGACTCGTAGATAATAAGTGGGATTGAAAGGGAATGGATGTGTCAGCTCGTCACTTCTGTCCGCACGTCGTACACCGTTACAAGGACTATACGAGCTCAGCTATGACAAATGTGAAAAAAGTCAACATCATGCATTATAGATATGTTCGTGACATTCGTATTCGAATATTGGAACATAATATTTTCCTCATGTAACAGCGAGCAGTGTTGATTGCCTATTGTAATCGCTCTTGCCGAAAGAACAGTGACTTTGTGGTTCCTTTATCATCTGTTTTTGTGGCTTGTTGGTTTTTTTTGGGGCCATCTACACAAGTCTTTGGTGCAATCATAGTTATCATCAGTCAAGATACCCTCTTCATTGAAACTGCTGTATATATATATATATATATATATATATATATATATGAGAGAGAGAGAGAGAGAGAGAGAGAGAGAGAGAGAGAGAGAGAGAGAGAGAGAGAGAGACCTGGTGAGTTGTTTACGAAGAGTGGAACAGGACGTGTAGAAATAATACCAGCCCGTTCTTTTGTATGTTTTTCTATCATGGACATTTCATAGTGAAAAGGGTCTGCTCCCTACGTGACTGCTATTGTGATAACTGCTTTGTTTCTGCACAGCACGCCTTGAGAGTGAAAGGAGTGTTGGTTTTCTAGGCCTGACATGAGATTGTTGTGACATGGTTCCTTGAATTTTCTGGGCCAGTCGTGATCTTCTGTAAGTACACAAAGTTCTGTCTCCACCTTTGTCGCAGATCTTTGCGAGTCTCGTTAGACTTCACGTTTCAGCCAACAAATCTTGCGTAAGCTGCACTGGCGATTGTTGTAGTATCTTCGTCATTCTTTCGTGTCAGCGTTTTACTGATTTTCAATCGGTGAAGTGTGGTTTGCACTTGACCTGGCTTTTAGATGCGCGGCACAACTCCCCCTCATCTGGAAAGCGTTTCTGGTCAGTTGGTCATCAGGACCACATCATGTTCATTGCCTTCCCCCCCCCCCCCCCCCCCCCCCCCCCTACTGTCTGTATATGATGATGCGATAATGGAAGCGCAAACGTGAACTTCGATGCGTAGCATGCTAGAAGATCAATGGTTGGTTTCGTTCCCGTTTCCAAGGGAGGGAGGGATGAAGCGTTACGATCTATCAGCTGTTTTAGAACATGTAAGGCCATGAACTATCCACAGTACTGGCGCTTGTTCGAACATTTCGAGACTCCATTTCCCCTGTCATTCGCCCTGTACAAAACGCTGTGGGTCTATGTTTATCTACGACCCTCAGAAGGTCCCTGAGGCCTTGTGAGACGCATTGTACTTTGCTCGACTGAAAGGGGGACACGATTTGCTGCTTTGTAAGTGTACCGTCGCTTGAACTGATAAGATGCACACCCGGCTTGTTGGTGGCCAATGGGTCTCCGGAGATATGGCAGAATTTGATGCGCAAGTGCTGATTATCTACGCACTGAATTATTTAGCGTGCCCTTTGCAAGTTTGACACTGGCGCAGTACGAAATGTAAATTGCTCATTTGTACAGAGCTGAGACAGAAGAGGTGTAATTAATATGCACATTGTTTACGTGTCGCCTATCATGCAGTCTACTAGTTTATTGATGGTGCACTGTGTACAAGCGCAGTAAGTATGCGACGTGGCTTGCGCGTGAAGAGCACGGGGCGTCGTGTGGTGTGGCCTTTGCAGAGAATCTGTTTGGAAAAAAATGGTGTGCTCCTATTTTACTTTCTCGTTGCCCTTATCATGCCCTCCGTCAGACCACTCAGTTCCCCCTCCCCTCCCCCAATCTCCCTCTCCCCTCCCTTTTTCCCCCCCCCCTCCCCCCCCCCCCCCCCCCCCCCCCCCGAGTGTCCTTCATCTCTGACCTGACCCCCTTCCATGGAATGGAAGCAGTGTTGATTGATTGACCTTGTGATCAGGAGGTCGAGTTTGGAAGCGGTTTGAGCTAGTTTGGGGCTGTTCGATTGTGTGCAGTGCCTTACCAGCCAAATGGCCTCCGCTTGTGTGCTGCTCACTACCAAAGTGTTTTCCAGTGGAAAGGCGATTGATAAAGACACTCAAGGGCAGTCGTCCACGTCACTCTCAGTTTTGGGCATCGAGTTTATAGTGGTGGCCATAACAGGAGATACTTGTGAGAACTGTCTCCTGCTGAATTCATCGGGGATGTCAGGCGTAAAGAGCTGTCGCAGAAAACGTCTGACTCGGTTGTTTAGGGGGGTAAAAAAGGATGCTGAAAACTGTGTGCCTTTTAAAGCAGTTCGCGGGTATTGCTTTCGATCCGTTTTCCTCACCTTGCAATTCGGACTGATCGATTTCCAATGGGGCAGACGCCCTGACAAAGCTCGAAGATGTGTCCGCTCAGAGTAGCTTTAAAACAAACTTTACTCGGTGATACAAGTGACGGTATAGTGTTAGAAGAATGGGTGGGGTGGGGGATGGAATGGGATGGTTAACTTGTTTACACCTTAGGAAGAATGTAAAGTTTCTTTAATTTGTTCGTGTTAATGGAGCGCTAGGCCAGGACAATTTTGCAGAAACTTTTCTGAAAGAATCAACGCACGGAATGTAAGCCCACAAGAGATAAAAATTCATTCGCCATTTCTTAACGGTGGAATGTAACCGCAAAATACTTTTCCCCATTTGCAGACAATTTTGTGGTGGAAAAAAGTATCAGCTTTCTTCCCCATTGTCGTTCAAATCCAATTTGCCACGAACAAGGCATCAAATTACATCGAGGAGGGTCGTTTGTTTTTGCATCGAATCTCTCGTCTCTTGCGTCAGGGCCTAAGTGCTTTTACTCTCCCTTTCACCTTTTCGCCTTGGGCTAACCAATCAGGTGGCGCCTTACATCTAGCTCAGGGCCGCTCTGCCCTCCACGAGCAGTCACTGAGGAGTTTGGGCTGCCAGCAATATGCTCTCACCCACGCCAAGGAGGTAGCCCCGTGTATGGGGGGGTGGGGGCCTTGGGGTCGGGAGAGGACGGGGCACCGGCACGAGAGAAGTCCGGAGACGCAACAGTTATGAAAATTCACGTCGACCACGGGGACGTAATGCTGTGTCGCTGTCTAACCCAATGCTGGCCACTGCGCGACTCGGACAAGCGGGAGAAGGATGAAGATGGGGTCGGGCTGGAAGTGAGTGCTATCGTCTGCTATGCTATGCCTGCTCCTGCTACCGCCTTGCCCTGGAGCTGGCTCTCTCTCTCTCCCTCCCTCCCTGCCGCTGCCCCCCTCCCCTCTCTCCCTTCTCTCTCATTCTTTTCCAATCGCTCTCCTTTCTGCATCGGCTGCTACGTGAAAACTGGTGGTGGCTTGGCTATTTTCCGCCACTCATCGATTGGGCAGAGTTGATGTTATCAGTGTTAGCCAACTGTGAACATGAGCGGTATAGCACGCGGCCAGCTGACTGAGGAGATCGAGGTTATCGGGCGCATGTGCATGCGTGTAGTTTTGATGCGTGGGAGTCTCTGCATGTCTGGCAGTTGCTCTGTGCGCACCTGGGCTGTGTTGTTTCGATGTCACTGTGCCCGTGTGCATGTCTGCTTAGTTGTTAGTGACTGAAAAGAAGAGTAGAAGACAAGCAACCGGTTGCTTGTCTTCTACTCTTCTTTTCAGTAACTGTACAACCGACCCCGGCACTTAGATATATCCACTAGTTGTTAGTGAGACCGTGATACTGCTCATGCTAAGGTGAGAGAGAGAGAGAGAGAGAGAGAGAGAGAGAGAGAGAGAGAGAGAGAGAGAGAGAGAGAAATTCCCGACGATTTAACTTGAGCAAACAAGTAATCGGATTTAACACATACAAAATTGATGTGTGTAATGTGTTACTATGAATACTGAACTTGCCAAGTGAAACAAGCTACAACCAACTGATTGCGTCTGTCAAACTTCACATGATAATATATTGTGCACTGAAATCGCTGCATAAGGTGATACGTATTATTGTTGACATACACATCTACATGACTGCACAAGAAGATATACACATATTCAATAATTAACCTTACATTTTCCCGTAGCTGTCGCATGTTATTTTTCACTTGATACGGTAAGGTGATAAAACAGATTGATGAATTCGAGTGTGTGGCTGTATTTAGTAATGACAGAGTGCAGTGCTTGGATTATTCAATGCAATTTAATGTCGTGAACTTGCAAGCATGCCTTCCGTTCTTCGTGTTGAAAATCGGTATCAATTGCAATCCATTGCTTCCATACGGAGTTCAGTTTTCTAAATGATTGTAAGTTTATATTTAACTGCAATCTCGTCATGCATGCATTTTTTGTGTTGGAAGGATATCTTTACGTTGGAAACTTGCTCAAGGACTCCTATTTGTGTTGTAGTGTGGATGTCTCACAAACGGCAATGTCTCACGCTTATTTTCACTCCCCCCCCCCCCCCCCCCCTCCCCTCACCCCTGTTGTAAATCATGTCTGTGAGGAAATGCTGGCAATTCACAACTGTATTGCTCTAAAACGGGGAGGAAATGCCTGTATTTGCGTCTTTGAATGGTCGCAGTTTTGGAAACGTGGAACCTCTGGAGGAAGACCACACGTGAAATGTCGAGCTTTAGTGAGAGATGTGCCACCTCGCTTTCCCCTCACATAATACCCGTGCAGGCAGGCAGGCAGGCAGGCAAGCAGGCAGGCAGGCAGGCAGGCAGGCAGACAAGCAGGCAGCAGGCAGGCAGGCAGGCAAGCAGACAGGCAGGCAGGCAGGTAGGCAGGCAGGCAGGCAGGCAAGAGAGAGAGAGAGAGAGAGAGGGAGAGGGAGAGGGAGAGAGAGAGAGAGAGAGAGAGAGAGAGGGAGAGGGAGAGAGAGAGAGAGAGAGAGAGAGAGAGAGAGAGAGAGAGAGAGAGAGAGAGAGCAGTGGAAATGCACGCAGTCAAGAGCTAGCACAAGGATGACAGGGTTGCCAAGAGGAGCTCTATGTTTTGCCGCTCTTTGCCCATTGTGCATTGGCGATTATCTGAGGGTTCACCTAACCCTCTCAGCCTTGCCTTTGGACTTGAACCAAAATGGCTTGGTTGCGGTGCAGTAGACCGCATGGTGTCCTATGGGGACGCCCACTGTCATTCCTGCGGCACGCCTGTCAGAACTAATCACCACACTCCAAGATTTGTCTGCAACTCCTGTCCGCTTTGCTCTGTGGAGCTTTCCTTAACCCCGCTCTCACGTCTGCTCTTGACCAATGACTGAACGTCGTCTCACATTGTGTTGCACGCCGAATCCCATCGCAGAAGGTACCTAGTCTGTGCAACAGTTGATGAACTGTTTTACTCTACAAGTAAGAGTGCGCAAAGTTGGAAAACTGTCTTGTGGAAGGGATAGAAAATGGGATGGTCGAGAATCTTGAAAAGAGATGCTAGGTAAAGGAAGCAAGTAGGACGCAGGGAGCAATATCGCTGTGCATGTTTATGATTCTGATGATTTTTCTTTTGTTTTGTTTATTTGTTTTTAGGTCAAAATGCATAAAATATGAATGTTGAAACCAATGTTGTTGCTTATGCAACGGAAAATCTGAGTCTTATAGTGTAAGAAATGGACAGACATAAAGAGAGATGGATGCACGCACGCAGGGAGAGCCATGTTAAAAAGACAGGAGATTCCGCTCGTCATGCAGAGTGAATTTGTGCCGAACCAGAAATCGTCACTTCACTTGGTAATGTAGCAGGCTGGAGAGAATCGTCAAATCGAATAATGGTATAAACACGCTAGAGCACTTGTAAAGATTTCACGGGGAAATGTTTGTAAACATTGCAGAACCCCATGTTTTGGACACGGACAACTGATGGTTACATGACAAAGAGTTTTGTGCTGAAGGTGAATAACTTTAGTTTCCCTAGCTCCGCAAACTACCCATTCTTGAAGAA
The DNA here is from genome assembly GCA_034096865.1 of Theodoxus fluviatilis. Lineage (NCBI taxonomy): Eukaryota > Metazoa > Mollusca > Gastropoda > Cycloneritida > Neritidae > Theodoxus > Theodoxus fluviatilis. The sequence continues at coordinate 31,577 of JAWQFJ010019041.1, forward strand.
TTTCCACTAAGTTGTTTGCCTCTTTTGGCAGTGCAAGAGTCTTTGCAAACCATGTAGGACTGGACACATCGCACCTCCTCCACTGACACTCTCCACCCCTTCACTTTGTGTTTATCACCTTCCTCTGAATGTCACATGGGGCACAACCAAGCATTTACGGATATGACTAACGTAATGACTCTTATCAGCCCATTAGCACCATCAGATATGCAATAGCCAGCACTCCAATGCATTGGTCTCGTAGGACAGCAGACTGGTGCTGATACAAGATCCATAGGATGATTCTGTGTGCTCGACTATCTTTTTCGAGTCTAAAACACGGTGAGGTTTTGATGGCCGCGTATAATACAAAACAAATACAAAACATTAGAAGGTAAGACAACGCAAATTTTCGGCTAAAAAGCCTTCATCAGGCGCACAATTAAAACTTAATGTTTTGTATTTGTTTTGTATTAAACGCGGCCATCAAAACCTCACCGTGTTTTAGACTTTTATTCTAGTGCCGTGGCAGTCCCTTGTTTTTGACATTTGAATATCTTTTTCGAGTCTGCAAGTGTACACATATATTTATACTACCCTTCAGTGAACATTGGAGAAAATTATGTATGAAAGAAACTGCCCTCTCAGAATCAGACTGAGAATTTATTCTTACGGTACTTTCAGTGCAAAGTATGTTTGGGCAAAAAAAGCGATGTTTCGCTTTCGTGTCGTGTTATGGATCTGCAAAGCTTTTCGAGACCCAAACGGCTGACTGTCAGACATGTGGCTATGATGATCGCCTGCTTTGCCCTGCCCATTCCATGACGTGAGCAAACCGAAGTGATGGATTGGCCTCCCTTCGCTGAGCAATGCGTTCCATGTAGGCCCTGTACTTGGCCTTGTGCTCTACAAGGTTCCACTGTGACCAAGTTTCAGAACTGGGCTTCACTGCTAAATTGGTAAACGTTTGTCAGTCTCACTTTGATTGCATGGTAGCGGTGGTTATTGGGAGGAACCTTGTGAGAACTGGTCCAAACTGGTCCGAGTAGCGTAGCAATGGAAATAATGTCTATGCCATCCTGGCTTGGCTGTTGGCTTGCAGCTTTACGTGCATGACTGAATCAGCAGATACACCCTGGCCGCCATAAATTCCGTCCCAGTAGACTTCTCCTCCGCGTATTTTACCGTCTTCTGCCAGGGGCGCTCTTGATCATTCACTGGACTGTGGTTGGAGTATTGATTGAGGACGGTGGAGGAACTCCAGAATGCGATATGACTTGTTGCACAACTATTTCTTTGCTGCCTCGCTGTTGATTGAAGATGATAGGACAAATTATGATGTATGAGATCGTGTTTCTAATCATTTGAACTGTTTGCTTCGCTGTGCAGAAATGTTGTGCTGGCAGTATTGTTGTAGCTTGCCATTGTGGCAGAAGAAATGTTAAAGCACTCAAGACCGCATTCCTGAATGCAAGTGTTTGACTGAGGGACACACGAAATATTACATGAAGACATAGAATGACGCACATATGCGCAAGCTTGCCAATTCTGAGTCACTGATACACTGAGATAGAAAAATATATAACTTAAATCAATATTGAGAGAGAGAGAGAGAGAGAGAGAGAGAGAGAGAGAGAGGAGGAGGGGGGGGGGAAGGGAGGAGAGGGAAGGGGGGAGGGGGGGATCCGGGAACTGAAGCAGTGATAGAGATATGCTTGAGGTCATAACGATTTTCATCTACAACAGAGGTTTAGTATCGACGAGGGTTTAGTGAGAAGTGGCCTGAGACATTCATAGCTCTGACGACACAGACTGACCTTGGCCAGGTTTGGCAATGTGACGTCACCAGTTACAGCTGCCTGGACGCACAGTGCCCTTTGTGGAGCAAGGGGGGTCTCTGCTGGCGTGGTGTCCTGAATGAAATCCACATCATCGTTTCATGTACAACTAGGGATGATACTCGTCTTTTTGGAACTCATGTGCTGAACACGAGTTGTTTTGTTAATTTTTATTCATGAGAAACAGTCGTCGTTGTCGTCGTCGTCGTCATCGTCATCGTCATCGTCATCGTCATCGTCGTCGTCGTCGTCATCATCATCATCATCATCATCATCATCATCATCATCATCATCATTCCAGTGAACATTGTGTTGAAAGGTCTGTTAACGATCGAATTCTTCAAAATTGATTTGAAGAATGTCTAAGAAGGGATGCATCGTTAGAAAAGGCTCGCACCTGAATTGGATGATTTATATATATATATATAAATTTGGTATTGGCAGACTTCCATCCTAGAATATATATGATCTAAGCTGTACGAAAAATTCGAGTCATTTTCTAACTCGCTGCCTGTGTCATCTCACGCATGCCTTTTCTCCCCTCATATCGACCTCGTGCATGCATGTTGCAGTGTTGCGAAATGGAGAACAAGCATGCACAGCCCACACCTGGTGTCTCCCATAATCAATATTTGACACAAACAGAGGTATATTCATATGTTCTGAATTCGGAGCTGGCCTCAGTTTCCATGTTGGACCGGAAATCGGACCGGTCGTGTGCAGATCGTCAGATGCATTGCAGATATTTCTGACTGCGTCATATTAAAAAAAGTTGATTTGGCCTTCAAGACGTTGAAGCTCAAGCTGTGTTCGATGACAGGATAGTTTTTACGAGGAACATGATCTTGTGGAATTTGTTGTTAACGATGAAGTTACAGAAGTTTGCAGTTGTCTTCAAGCGTCCCTGAGCCATTTATCAGCGCCAGTGTTCCTATGTTCACTGAGCCGCTCTAGATCAATGTAAGGTGCGTCTTACAAGCTTTTGCCCAATGACATAGCACATTTCGAGTGAGGTAATAATGAACGAAGAGATCGTGAAAAAAAGTACATGGTGTCAGCCGACCATAATTACTGTGTAGAAGAGCTGACTGTAATGCCATAGTTATAAACAGTGGCCACGAAATGTCACCGAGCCCGTTATTGAAAGGCGCAGACTACAAACTTGGCATGACGATGTGCGAAAGGGAAATGGTTGGAAAATTAGATGATGTGGAATTTAATGCAGAAATAATTATACGATTTCATTTGACTCTGTGGATCTTCATTTCTTCACGTCACAAAATGGAGTTTCCTGTTGAGTGGGTGGCGCCGCCTATCTGAAAGTGCTGAAGCTTTGCCCTGATTGACTCATGGAATTGCCATCAGCCTCGCCGCTCTGGCTTTCTCGTGCTTCATGCCACTCCATTCACTTCCGCCTGACAATACGCAAGTGCTTGTAGTGCTTGCCAGGAAATTGATGTTCAGGGCCCGTATTCACAACGGCGATTTATCGGCGATTTATGTTAACTCCGATTTATCTCTAAACTCAGACGATTCCAACTGCCTGTTCCGCTCTCCCTTGGCTGGAAACCAGTATATATAGCAAAGCGCAACCTAGAATCCTCTGACGAGCGTACCTTATCTAACCGATCAAGATAACGCGGGGCTAGGGGATAAATCGAGTGTTAAAAAGATAAATCGCCGTTGTGAATACGGGCCCAGGAGGTGAAAGTGCAAATTTACATCTTCGAAAAGCAAAGCAAAACTGAAAAATGTGCTTTACCTCAAGTCTGTCTAAGCTCTTCTGCAGGGAGTCGACTATCACACTTCAAATGTTCCAGACTTCTTTGACGTCACTAATGGAGACTATCTCTGCGGGGAGTGTGATTGTCGTATACGCCTCTACGGTGATTATCCCTTATCACTCCATCGTGACCCGCAGAGAAACCAGCTCTACGTTTGTTCACGGCTCAAGAAATCCACACCGAAGTAAAGCACGCCCGTGGCACGCTGAAACTATGATGGCCGTCTTGACAGTGGTGTGACGTCTGTAATCTAAATGCAAATTAAGAGTGTTCATTAGACAGCAGGCGGAGAGAAACCAAGGCGGGGAAAATAGCTGGACAGAGCGGGAAACTCCACACTACCGTTGGCTTTCAGTGCCATGGGTGGGCAACCGAAGCTTATCGGCACGACCAGGGAATTCGGGGTGGGTCTTGGAGGCACACGACCGACATCGGGGTGCTTGGCTATCGACAATCGTGACGGGAGCTTTGTTGTTGGAGGCCACAGGAATCACAGGCCCTGATCGGGGACATATCGATCTGGCCCAGCCACCCGATATGCGATACCCCGCTCAGTCGAGGACCCTCCCTGCCCGTACCCGGGCGTCTTACCCGGCACCCCGAATGGCAGGAAGTACCCTGAAGAGAGCGAGAGGCGCGCTGTGTAGGGAGGAAGACGTTCTGGGCAGAGCCGCAAGTCCCTTGGGAAAAGCCACGGCCTCCATCAAAGGCAGACGTCCTCGCAGAATGGCGTACAAGGTGAGTGACCTTCTCACTGGAGCCACCCATTGGGTCGCTTTATTCATAAGTAGAATGAAACAAAATTATGAGAAATTTCTTTGCCGCAGACATTACTGCTCCACCTTTAGTGCTCACCTTCCGCCCCACCCCCTTTCCCCTCCCCTCCCCTCCCCTCCCCTCCCCACCCCTCACCCCCTCCCCACCCCTCCCCACCCCTCTCCATCCCCATAACATTTTCTCTCCTTGAATTGTTGTCTTTATAATTTAATTAATGACGACTGTGGATTCTTCTCGGTCCCCCCCCTCTCTCTCTCTCTCTCTCTCTCTCTCTCTCTCAATCTCTCTCAATCTTTCTCTCTCTCTCTCAATCTCTCTCTCTCTCTCTCTCTCTCTCAGGTAATGGATATATCTAAGTGCCGGGGTCGGTTGTACAGTCTCTCTCAGTCTCTCTCAGGTAAGCATGAACAGACACATGCAGACACTGTACATTCCTTACATTCCATTGAATGCAATTGTAATTGTATGGACATTCCAAACAATGTGTAAGATGAGTTAATGCATGCTGCGCCTTTAGAAGCCTTTCAATATCAAACACACACACACACACACACACACACACACACACACACACACACACACACACACACACACAGAGAGAGAGAAAGAGAAAGAGAGAGAGAGAGAATTATATGGAAACTATGGAATTATTGGGCATTATTCGATGTAATTGATTGGTCTTTTTTACTTTCACTATTGCGGTTTCTATTAAAGATCCTATTAAATTATGAAGCCGAGGACGAGGCAAGTTATCGGATCACTGGACTGATACATATTCATCATCTTCCATTCAACACAAACATGACATTGTATTCGATGTTGATCAGACAGTTTGCTCTCTAAACTTGCCGCCTTCACACTATCGTTCGGCTTTGCCAAGCCTCGTTAGCCAAGAGTTGCAGTACAGTTGTGCCGCGGCCGATGATTCCATTCCGTTGACCTCTAAGTCTGTTGCAGAGTAAACTGTTGTTTGGGAATCATTCAAAAGGACACATTAATAGCCGAAGAGGAGTTTCTCTTACGTGCGTCGACGAAGTAGTTGGTTAAGGGCGGTTCTTAAGCGAGCTCATACTCCGCTCACGAACGTGTCCGGAGAGTACGAAAAGATCGCTTGTGAACTTGATCCAGGTTTGGACTCTACTAATACGCACGTCACCGTCGGGAGTTGTCTGCCCGGACCACAGTTACATGAGAAGCCACGGAGTATCATATAACTCTGTTGCCCGACTTTCGTCTGGATTGGACTTGGACTCACATCTCGATTTGGATGATATAGCAGTTTTAATGAAGCATTGATGCATTCTGCATAGTACTTTGAGTTATTGATACTGGTATTAGGCTATGGATGATATAGCAGTTTTAATGAAGCATTGATGCATTCTGCATAGTACTTTGAGTTATTGATACTGGTTTTAGGCTATGGATGATATAGCAGTTTTAATGAAGCATTGCTGCATTCTGCATAGTACTTTGAGTTATTGATACTGGTTTTAGGCTATGGATGATATAGCAGTTTTAATGAAGCATTGCTGCATTCTGCATAGTA
>JAWQFJ010019041.1:45000-55549 GCA_034096865.1 Theodoxus fluviatilis
CTGTCGAGTCCGACATTGTGGTGCACAGTTGTGGGATACCATCACGAGGAAAAAAAATCGTTTCATGTGATTACTTGGGAAGTATGAAAGCTTTATAGAAGCTATGCCCGCCATTATGTGAATACAAAGATTGCCATAACTTTCATCATAAACCGATCAGTGGCAGAGACGTGTGGATCGGAAACAGTGGAAGAGAAGAAGCAAGTGTAGCGTTCTTCCGCCAGCATTGTGCCTCACAATATTTTTGCTGACAGAATTACGGTGTATTGAAATACCGGCGCCATCTTCGACATGTATGTAAAATTACTGATTACAGAGAGCAAGACAAAGCGTTTATTATAAATAAATATTAATGAAGTCTATCATGCCATTTCTGTAACTATTGACAATGACAACAGAGTAGGCTAACCACTGAGAACCATGCAATGCCTTCACAGCTAACACACAATGCGTTAGTAATTATGAATAAATCATTCAATACAATACAACTTTATTTGTCCCACAACAGGCAATTCAAGTGCTTCAAGTACACTTTATGAGGTAGCAATAAAATAATCAAATAATAATCATAGTAGAAGAATACATAAAAATAATGTGATCGGATAAATATATATGAAAAGAAACAGCACACTCGCACGCACACACACTCCCTGCAAACTTCAGCCTCCACAGCTCATCATAGACAACACCAACACAAGTAAGTATGCTCAAGAACAAGGCAAAAAATCTCACATCACAATCATCACCACGAGCACCACAGACCAGCAAAAATGTCAGGGAAAAAATGCAGTCAAGGGGAAACAATCCACCCAACACGTGGACAAAAATCCAAAGCAACAGCACCAACTAAACCTAAAACCGCAGCAAAAGCAACAAAACAACAAGAACAACACATCTAACTAACTGTTCAAAAGTCTGACGGCATATGGAATAAAAGATTTAGAACCCTGTTCCCTTTAAAGGGAGGCACGGAGTATCGGCGTCTAGATGGAAGCAAAGAGAACTCTCTCCTCAGACAGTGGTCCGGAATTTCCCAAATTCTCACCGCTTTCCTCAAAATTTGCTGATCACAGAAAGAGGAGAGGTCTCTCTGCTTTACTCCAATGATCTTGGAACAGACGTTGACAATAGCATTTAAACTGTTTCTGTCCTTAACGCTCAAGCTGTTGAACCAACAAACAAACGAAAAATGTCAACAAACTTTCAATAAAGGACTGATAAAACCATGATGTTATCTAACAACATTTGTGGGAAGATTATAGAGTTAGAAAATTTTCACCGTCACTTTAAAATATTCCACGGTTAAAAGAAATTAACGGTTTTGGTTCCACAGCAATCGTGAACCACCACGTAAGACGAGTACAGTCGTCAGAGCCCAATAAAGCTCACGTACAAGCAGCACCTCTGCCGAGCGATCTTCGCTCCTTTCCTCAATGCATTCCTCAATGCATTCCTCAGTGTATTCCTCAGTGCATTCCTCAATGCATTCCTCAATGCTTTCCTCAATGCATTCCTCAATGCACTCCTCAATGCTTTCCTCAATGCATTCCGCAATGCATTCCTCAATGCATTCCTCAATGCATTCCTCAATGCATTCCTCAATGCATTCCTCAATGCATTCCCCAATGCATTCTTCAATGCATTCCTCAATGCATTCCTCAATGCATTCCTCAATGCATTCCTCAATGCATTCCTCAATGCATTCCTCAATGCATTCCTCAATGCATTCCTCAATGCATTCCTCAATGCACCCTCAATGCATTCCCCAATGCATTCCCCAATGCATTCCTCAATGCATTCTTCAATGCATTCCTCAATGCATTCCTCAGTGCATTCCTCAATGCATTCCTCAATGCATTCCTCAATGCATTCCTCAATGCATTCCTCAATGCATTCCTCAGTGCATTCCTCAATGCATTCCTCAGTGCATTCCTCAATGCATTCCTCAGCCACTGGCGCGTATTCGTATACAACAGTCCCCGATTACAAGGTTACTTGCGTCCACTTCGGCTTCCTTCACACCGGGTACTTCGCCCGATTAGAACATACCCTTGAAGGTTCTTGTCTCAAAGTAGTGCCAGTACTAATGGCTACAGATCTAAACTTGTCTCAAACTAGTGCCAGTACTAATGGCTACAGATCTAAACTTGTCTCAAACTAGTGCCAGTACTAATGGCTACAGATCTAAACTTGTCTCAAACTAGTGCCAGTACTAATGGCTACAGATCTAAACTTGTCTCACAGACAAAAAAGGAAGCTACTCACTTGTAGCTTTTGATCCTCATCCGAGGATCTTCCTCAGCCAGTACTATATCTCATTTCAAACCGCCACCATGCTGGGTTTTCCACACTGAATCATCGGTGAACCGTTGGTTGAACTAATGAGGAAATTAGTGTAGGAATGTATTTAATGATAGAGAGTCATAAGGCTTGTTCAGGAGTACAAAGCGCTGCATGAGCGCTTCATGTTGGCAATTGAGTGCTCTTTGCCTCTCCTGAACACCTACATATTTAGTACAGCGCTTCACTTGTTAAAGGGGAGGTAAATCTTCTGCGCCCCATGTTGTGTTGATAGACGCTAAGTAAGTATTTTCTTTGCCACATACATCGTTTATGCACGTTTAAATGTATTCTGCATGAATAAAGTCCACTACCGTGTCATCCTTACTTGCCATTACTCGCGCATGCAGAGCGCTTGGGGCAAATAAAGCCCGTTCCAGTCCCAAAATGATGTTTCTGAGGGTTATTTTACGCATCGGCAAGTGCGGGATCGAAGACGCCATTTAGAAAATCGCCTGAATCCTTCGGATCGGTGATGCACAGCGCTGCTCAGCGCTGAGTGAATCACGCCCCAAAATTGCTGTTCAGGAGTGAATCACATGCAGCACTTTGCAGTGCTGCGTCTCCTGAACAAGCCTTATATTCATTACTTTGGTTGTGGCTGCTGAGGGACATACTTTTTGCTGGTCTTCACCGCTCGTGATATTATGAGCCCCCGTGCAGTGAACTCTCAAAAGAGGAATCGACGAGTTAAGGGCCCAGATACACCTGAAATTTTGAAAAAAAATCACGTATTTTTGTTTTACTTAGTCTTTGAGTGTTTAATGTAGCAAAATGAATATATTTTCACACACAGTCTTCCTTTTTTAAATAAATATAAACTTTTTTTATAAAAAATTTTTAGTGAGAGGGGTCTGAACGCTACAGACGCCATTTTCTCCCCCAACTGTCGATTTTCAGGCTGACAGCATTCGCACAAAAATAATAAGCTACTCCCTATTCAAGGGACATAATGTATGCTCCCTGCAAACAACCACTTCCAAAGAAGAACTGGTTGCAGTGGAGGGAGTTCCTTACATGGCAGGTGGATATTAAACAAGCAGAGGCCAGCCACTGTGAGTAGATTTGTGTTTTTTGGCCGTCACCATGGATTTTGACGGCCACTTTTTTGTCCGAAAAATACACTATTCGGCCGCTTTGGACAGCATAACTTTTTTGTTTTTTAAGATATTGACATAAAACTTTGTGTGTATTCTACTTACACATAGGGCTGGCTTGTGATCGTCAATTTTAAGTCTGTGTACTCTACTTCTTTAATTAGAGGGATGTGCATCAATTGATTTTTTGTTTCAAAAAAGTGTCGGACCGGCCCCATCACTAAATTGATAAAATTACCCAGCAGCAACTGTATTTGAGGTTCACAAGCCAGATACAAGTCTTGTCTGTAGATTTGTAGAGTTTTTTCTGTTCAGTTGAAAGTGTGTGAAGATATTTTTTCCAACATGACCTTACCGTTCATTCGGCGCGTTCCGTTTAATTTTATTATTTAATTAATTTATCATATCTTTGCAAACATTTTATTGCTTCAAACTGTATATAATACAGAAGTACAACTAATAACCTTTCCATAGGCCAAGTTTGAACACAATCCATCAGTATTTAGCTCTTGTGGTAGTGGACACAAAACTGACCCCCCGGTTTAGGTGTAACTGACCCCCTTAAGATATTGTGAGGGCCTTGCAGTGACTGGGCGGCACGGGCTGCTACACCCAAGGCCTATTCGCGAGCGCTCGCTGTGGTCGCCTCCTAGATAGACCTTCTTGCAGATCCTAGTCTGGTAGCAATAGCAGTAGTAGTAGTAGTAGTAGTAGTAGTAGTAGTAGTAGTAGTAGTAGCAGTAGTCGTAGTAGTAGCAGTAGAAGTAGTAGTAGTAGTAGTTGTTGTTGTAGTAATAGTAGTAGTAGTAGTAGTAGTAGTAGTAGTAGTAGTAGTAGTAGTAGTAGTAGTAATAGTAGTAGTAATAGTAGTAGCAGTAGTAATAGTAGTAGCAGTAGTAGTAGTAGTAGTAGTAGTAGTAGTAGTAATAGTAGTAGTAATAGTAGTAGTAGTAGTAGCAGTAGTAGTAGTAGTAGTAGTAGCAGTAGTAGTAGTAGTAGTAGTAGTAGTAGTAGTAGTAGTAGTAGTAGTAGTAGTAGTAGTAGTAGTAGTAGTAGTAGTAGTAGTAGTAGTAGTAGTAGTAGTAGTAGTAGTAGTAGTAGTAGTAATAGTAGTAGTGGTAGTGGTAGTAGTGGTAGTGGTAGTAGTAGTAGTAGTAGTAGTAGTAGTTGTTGTTGTTGTTGTTGTTGTTGTTGTTGTTGTTGCAGCAGCAGCAGCAACATGACTAAACATTGCAAGCAACGTTCCTTACTCCCTCAAATCCCTCAATTCAGGAGGCGAGTTCAGCGAGCAGGAGTTTGCAACTGGCGGATGCGGCACTCGAAACTGCACGTCCCTGTTATAGAGTCGTATGCGTGGCAAGGTGCCCGGCCTGCATTGCCTCTTCTTACCCAGGAGTAAAACCAAGAGCCTGTGAGGGCACTGAGGTACTTTATCGTGCGATGAACCATTGAAACACCCGTAAGTCAGCATTCGTTTGCAATACAGCCCAAAGAGTGGAGCAGGTAACGGTACCTGCCAATGTTCATCTATCTGTCACTGTGTTTGTCATCATGGACAGATAAGATATTTATCAAAGGGCTCAATGATTGACGGGTATTTGTCAACCCGGTTGAGATTAATATATGAATGATTTCTCAATGCAAAACCCTAACTTAACCTTTACTCTGGCCCGAGGAATGCATCTATAAATAGGGTGCTCACCCTGAATTGCTTCTCTCTTCGTTGTGGTGAAGAGGAACACGGCAGAGGACCGACTGCATATCACGCACCTGGTGATACAATAACAAACACAACCTAAGTTCTGTGCTTACTTAATTAATCATTAAGATGAAGTAGGTATTTTACCATCAGTGTTCATGATAATTTCTTCTGTTTGTCGTCTCCCATTCATATCACTCTTCCAGACACCATCAGACCATGCAATTAAAGGAAGCACCGGTGCAAGATTTCGTGGTGATCTCAGCCAATAGCGTGTGATGATGCAACATAGTCTACGCAATCGCTTCAGCGTCGAAATCGGTCAAGTGCGTTTTCAGATTGGTCGGTCAAGTATCAGTTTAAACTTTTTATGCAGCTCATGTAGATCCAGACTCAAACGAGAAATTCAGTGTCAGGTTGTTTTGTCTGAAGTAAGTACAAATACGTTCCTACATGTCCTGCCGAAAATTAAAACTGTCTGATATAAAGGTGTCACCCAAACTTAATGTTATAGATTTATTTGGAAAGCATTGTACGCATTTCGTTGAGGATTGTGGACAGTATACAGTATCTTTGACCTTGTGTCTGTATATGGTGACAACTCTGAACCAGCGTGTCATACGTATGTACATATGTGCATGTTTCCCCTCGAGTCTGTTGATCAGCATGTCCGTCTGCGATTCTATGCTTGCATGCTTGGATGTGTTCTCTCTCTCTCTCTCTCTCTCTCTCTCTCTCTCTCTCTCTCTCTCTCTCTCTCTCTCTCTCTCTCTCTTACAAGTCAAATTTACATCCCTCAACATGTCATACTAGCATTTGGTCTGGCGGCTTGGCCAAGGATCGATCACCCAGACTCTGATTCCATGGCAGCCTCGGCTTTCGGAGTCTGCCGGGTAGTGGGCCGTCACAGCAGGGGGTCTTCGCCATGTTGACACTGGAGGTCAGCCACGTGTCGGGTTCCTGGCATCCATGGCAACCCGCTTGCCGCCGTTTTGTGTGTCTTGGTTGCCATATTGGCAGTCTGTGGCGGCGCTGTCATATGCATTGTTGTAGTGTAGGGCTGGTGAAGTGTTGTAGCTATGCACTCCTCCAGTCTGGGTTCAAAGTGGGTTCGGTTGCCATTTGGGCAGCGTTAAAAAACAAACTATGCACAGATTAACTGTCTACGTACGACAAGATGTTGTCGCCCTTAAAATCAACGAAAGAGATTGTCAGCACAGAAATCCATGTTGACTGACAAAATGACAATTAAAGAGTGCTTGTCGGGAAACAACTTTCAACTGGTATGTCTTTTCTCAATTTCTTAAACTGCCGTGTCTGCCGAGATAGGTATTGTATTTTTAAATGTCAATATTTTTCTGTTTCGAATTTCAGATTTACTTTTCACACATGAAAAAGAATGTCTTCAGCAATGCTTCACTGAGCAATGGCTCTGTCCATACTCCAACCGTGTTGAAACTGCTCTTGATTGTGAACATAACTGATCAGAATGACAGCGTGCACACATTCTCAGAATTCCATGCCGGTTCTAAATCTTAAAAAATTCAAACTTAGACTTCGCACCAAAGTGAACCTTTTTTGGGGGTCTACAAGCACTGCGCTAGCACACGTCTCAGTACAAAACATGAATCATGAGCGCGCGTACACGGCGTGCAGCAGAAAGCAATCAATGGGTTACAGACTGCCAGCGATACATCCTATCTATTCCATTATTCTGTCATGGCGAATAGAGGTCCGACTCTACCCGTCACGCCCGCTATCGGATTACGGAGCTCTAAATCTCCGCGCATTTGCAATGCCAAACTCTATGGCGCCTCTGACTTGTTGCAGGATGTGTGAGCCTTACTGAAGGCCTTCCCTGGCGTGACTAGGATCTGTCGACGCCAGGAATGCAATGTTTCGCCGTGTCGTGGTTTTCACGGACTTCTTCCTGCTCGGAGTCGCCCATCGCACTCTGGGACTGCAGACCTACTGGTTGAATCTGAACTCCCATTGGGTGGCCTAGTCAAGACAAAAATGATTCGTGAAGAACGGAAGAAGAAGAGAGAGAGAGAGAGAGAGAGAGAGAGAGAGAGAGAGAGAGAGAGAGAGAGAGAGAGAGAGAGAGAGAGAGAGAGAGAGAGAGAATGGTGGGTGGGTGGGTGGAAAATCCACATTGAAAATTAACAAAACATTAATGAGGATCAGCATAACATTACGACCTAAATGCGGAGCGCATCGTAATCCTGAATATTTCTGATTCCTCGTATGCATAGCAGACAACAAATAGTGAGATCATTGATTCTCGTTGACTTTTGTTGGCTATCATGTGGTGACCCGATGTCGAAGTATTTCCGTATACTGAGCGAGTACGAAACAAAGAGCCTTTTGATAGGAGAATTTGACATTGCATATGCGATATACGCACTTGTGAGAATGTTCCGGAAACTACAAATACCCACAGACTTGGATGATGTTTACCGGAAGTCAGCTTCAGTCACAAGTTCCTATCAAAGACGTTTGAAAACATAATTTATACAGATATTTAGTCTCTAGAAGTTTCATTCTTATGCAATGTGTGTGCGCGTGTAAATTCTACCCCAAAAAACATCGCCAAACAGCATTATGCTATTTTAAAAAACACATGAAGTGTGCAAACATTGCATTCATTGTCACTTTGACTATGTGTCGTCGCTGCTGAACCTTGATGACACACGAGACTGTTCAACATTGTTTTACAAGTCGATGGGAATCAATACTTTTTGTCCCTTTCTCTTCAGTAAAAGCAACTGCAGCTTCTCATGAAATATAGGGCACGGGTGTTAGCACTTTAGTGAGTAGCCACAACACAGCAGTAAAACAAGTCAAGGCAACAGTGACAGCGTGCAGGCCACGGGTAGGAGCAAAGGAGACGTCAATGCAGACTTCATACAACGCTACCACTAATGACACAGACCATAGACAAATATCCATTGTTCGACAGTGCAGTCGGCTCGATACTCTTCACCCCATTGTTCTCTATTGAGAGATACGGAAGTCGCTTACATCTCTCTCACTCTCTCTCTCTCTCTCTCTCTCTCTCTCTCTCTCTCTCTCTCGCTTTCGCTTCTCTCTCTCGCGCGCGCGCGTACACACATACACACTCACACACTCTTACATAATAATACACACACAAACACGCACAGATACTCTCTCTCACACACACGCACATTATATTACATGAAATCAATCACGCACGCACACACACACATTCGCGTGCGCGCACGCACACACACATACACAAACACACACACTCACACGCGCGCACACACACACACACGCACGCGCGCACACACGCACAGACACGCACACATTATATTACATAAAATCAATCAAGCACAAACACATATACACATACGACCAAACTCCCACTGCCCACTCTATTTGGGGCCTCCATTCCCTCTACAATTCTTCAGCTCCCACCACTCTACCACCTTCCCCCGTTATCTGTCGCAATGGATAGTCATGGATTGGGATGGAAATAAATGCATGATACCCATTCGGCCGATGCTCACTTCCCGGAGGCAGAGTTAATCGGAGTTTGTCTTCAGAGATGGTTCCACTGGGGAAACCGAAAAAAGCTAACGATTATCCGCGATAGCTCATGAGCCGTTTCCAGTGTAAACTTTGGGATATTCACAGCTGTTTGGGGATCGAAGCCTTTCGCTGGCGCTTGTTGACATGCGCGTGAGACCAAGCGGTTTCCGCGTTGGCGGAGCCTGCGACGCTGCTTGGCACCAAGTATTGGCACTTCAAGACTGCATGCCAGTCTTCCATGGCAGTCTGAGACTGAATCGACAGGCGTGACTTAGCACTGTGCCACACCCCAGCCCTGTCTCTGAAACCACAAAACAGGACTCACTGTTGTGGCGACGAGTGATGGGGGTGCCGGATGGGGATGCAAAGAGGAGAGGGGAGGGGAGAGACGAAAGAAGTAAGGGAGAGTGGGGTAGAAGGGGGGATTTGTGTGTATGTGTGTGTGTGTGTGTTTGTGTGTGTGTGTGTGTGTGTGTGTGTGTGAGAGAGAGAGAGAGAGAGAGAGAGAGAGAGAGAGAAAGAGAGAGAGAGAGACAGACAGACCGAGACAGAGACAGAGACAGAGACAGATAGACAGGCAGACAGACAGACAGACAGACAGACAGGCAGACAGACAGACAGACAGACAGACAGACAGACAGACAGACAGACAGACAGACAGACAGACAGACAAACAGACAGACAGACAAACAGACAGACAGACAAACAGACAGACAGACAGTGACAGAGACAGACACAGAGATGGGAATGGATGGTTAGTGAGAAAGTTGGAATGAGGGAGGGGCAGGGAGCTAATGGTATGGGAGGGGAGGGGACATTGGTTATATCATTGTTTTTGTTTACACTTGTAGCTAGGGACACCGTGTCTTCGATGAGACGTAATCATCTTAGGAAATCCCTGCCCCGCCCCCCCCCCTCTCCCCGCCCCCTCGCCCCCCCCCCCTCGCCCCCCGCCCACCTTCCCCCCCAATCCTTCCACAGCAGCTATATGCTTGGTCTCCCTCATAGACTTGCATAGTTGTTACTTTTTTTCGTTTTCCTCGTGGAATCGCATAGTCTTTGATGCACGGCATGGTAACCATTCTGTCTCAGTGTGAGATAAGTCTTTTTCCTGAAATACAGGAGAATCTGTCCATTTGCATGTATTTTCCGTGCTCCTATGAACGAAATAGATTGCTCAAATCTAATTCACCAGTTATTTGATGTATCCAATATTATGAATACCTAGAATAATTATATCTTTTTTATTGCTGTTAAATTAATGAGACATGATTGATAACTGAGTCATGTAATGGGCAATTGTCGATCCTACCGTTGGAATGTGTCTTTGCTCGCTTTTTTTTACGTCTTGCAACCTTCACGAAATCACACCAAAGCGTCAGGTTGGCAGAGATTTCTGAACCGACATTTTTCCTTCAATTAACTTCTGCTCGAAATGCTGCTTTGAAAATCGCAGACATAGGAGATTCTTTCAAATACCGATAGAAAAATCTGACACGCATGTGAGTTGTAGCCGCCGGCATGCCACTGACGGAGCACGGAACCCTGCAGATCGTGCGATAGGGCAACGTCACGTCTGCGGAAGGACGAGTTTCTGGAAGGTCAGGATCCACAGCCACACTAGTTCGTTGCATTCCACCAAGCTTCCCAGCGCCGTGGGGTCCGGACTCCCGTGGCTGGCAGTCTTTGTCCGCAGGAGGGCGATTTGGCTAACACGATCAGGGCGCGGGGAAGAAAGGCTTAAAGGGAGATAGGATCTAACCCTCACCTCTCCCCACCCCACCCCCCAATCCCATCCTCCACCCCCACCCCCACTCTCATCCCCTCCCCTCCCCATTTGCCTCTGTCTGATATTTCT
>JAWQFJ010019043.1:0-14786 GCA_034096865.1 Theodoxus fluviatilis
GCTTACGCACGCACAACTCTCTCTCTCTCTCTCTCTCTCTCTCTCTCTCTCTCTCTCTCTCTCTCTCTCTCTCTCTCTCTTACACACACACACACACACACACACACACATACACACATACTTACTCGCTCACAAACGCGCACATGCACGCACGCGCGCGGACACACAGGCAGGTTTACATACAAGAGCGCGTGAACAGAACACGCACGTACACGCACACAGACACCACCATCACCAACGAAAAGCAAACACAACAAAACAGCACATAGCGCACATACACATACGCATGCTTGCAAAGTAACAGAGAGCTGACATAATTACACCACATTCACGCAAACTTGCGCGCGCGCCTACATACTCATCGACGAGCATGCGCACGCATTATTCGTTTGGAGAGAAAACTTTGACAATCTGTTTGAAGGAGGGTTGAAATTCCAATTGAAATTCCAACTGAAATTCCAATCCAGCTAAAACATTCGACTTCGTGTGCATCCAGACGCGCTCAGGGTAGACCATGCGCCAGTCACACTATGTGCCAGCTTTCTGGACTTGAACACAACCGACTTCCCAACAACGATGGAAGGACAGGTTGTTGGATGGATAGACGGACAGATTGATGGTGAACGAATGAACAAACGAACGACCGAATGAACTAATAAACGGATGAAAGAATGCATGCATGTTGTGCCGATAAGTTTCCAAAGGCTTTGTAAGGCCATTCACAACGAGAATTGCCAGAGAGGGTCCGAACAGGAACGAGTCAAGTCTCGATCTCTCTAAGAATCGTGCAGGGAGATGCAGTGGGGGTTCATTCTTACTCCCAACCCACAGAGGGTCTATTCTTACCCGCAACCCATCCCAAAGGGGTCTATTCTTACCCCCAACCCATCCCAAAGGGGTCTATTCTTACCCCCAACCCATCCCAAAGGGGTCTATTCTTACTCCCAACCCACAGAGGGTCTATTCTTACCCTCAACCCATCCCAAAGGGGTCTATTCTTACCCCCAACCCATCCCAAAGGGGTCTATTCTTACCCCCAACCCATCCCAAAGGGGTCTATTCTTACCCGCAACCTACAGGCGGCAGGACGGAAGGGAGGACGGTGGATAGATGGGTGAGGCTTGACGGCCAATCAGCCTTTGCAGACGTTGAAAAGATGTCATCTACTCAAATCAGACTCCTTTTCTCTGGATATTGGTTTTCTCCACATCGCGTGGGGAGACGTGGTGGTTATAACCTGAATCCCCGTTTACAGGCTGACTGGGCAAGGAACCTCACTTTGTCTTCCTCTGGGGCTGAGATGGAAAAAGCGAGCCTCGACGGAGTCATGTTTTTTCGCTTAGTCCCATAAACATCTCGAGTAGCACGCCGCTTGCTCGCCGTGAGTCAGGATGGATGGTTGGATGGAGCGAGGGAGGGAGGTGATGGATGGGTGATTGGATGGATGGAGGGAGGGAGGTGATGGATGGATGGTTGGATGAATGAGCTTCTACGACTCATCAGCCCTTCTAGACTATTTTAAGGCCATCGATCACAAAAATCACTGAACTTGGTGGAAGTAAGAGCAAGTCAAGTATTGATTTTCCCCTGGTTACTCGTCTGGTAGGAATCGTGTAGGAAGGGAAGACACACTTGAGTTTGTTATTGCCACCAACCCACAAGCGGAGCGATTCGTCAACCTGGGCCTTGTTGCACAGACGCGAGGTCTTGGGAGGCATAGGCCGGTGTCAACATGTGTCAAACATCTGACAGTCTTTGCATCTGCTTTCATCATGGTGACTCATGTTGACACCGACCTATCTGACAGTCTTTGCATCTGCTTTCATCATGGTGACTCATGTTGACACCGACCTATCTGACAGTCTTTGCATCTGCTTTCATCGTGATGACTCATGTTGACACCGGCCTATCTGACAGTCTTTGCATCTGCTTTCATCATGGTGACTCATGTTGACACCGACCTATCTGACAGTCTTTGCATCTGCTTTCATCATGGTGACTCATGCTGACACGGCCTATCCCTCACAAGATCTTGCAATGTTCCTAGCGTGCTAAACTCGCCCCTAGTACGTTCTCTAAACTTAAACTTCTGCGTCATGTGGCGACTATAAAAAAGACGTACTGCGCACCTGCAACAGCGTCCAGCCTAGAGAACCACTCTCCAATCCACAGCGCCTCTCTGTACCGGCCAGTGTTGTTTTAAAAAAAAAACTGAAAAGACGCCGACGATTTGTCCCTCGAGAATTACTTAGTATATCAAGAAAACGTTGAATGAGGCTACAAGATGGGCGCTCCAGCCACTCCAGGCGGAAGGGGAACCGTGCTGGTGGAGGGGATATGACACACCAAACCAGGCGTTTCGCATCCCTTGCTAATTGGCGCCACCTGCTGTCTAAATGCAGCCCTTCATCGCGCCTTTTCTCGCAAACGCGAGAGTCAGCGTTATGTTCGCTCACTCTGGCTGCGAAGACGGTGCCTTCACCCGCCTGACGTAAGATACCACGTGGTTCTACAGGAGTGGGGGTGGTTTTCAAGATCCGCCAGGAAATCAGCTTCCAGAAATCTTTTAAAAACAGGCTTTACCAGGATCTAGAAAAAGACAAGTGTTATCCGACTGCAGAAAAGTTTACACGCCTGCAAACCTATCCTGCAATGATCATGTTTACTGCATACCTCTCTCCAGTCCACCACTTACACAGAGGCAGGGAGGATAACTGATGAATGGAGTTTTGTGGCCTATCAGCCTTAGTAGGTTACATAAGGCCACTGATCACGAAAAGTACTAGAGCTGGCTGAAAAGAGCTCGTAAAGTCTCGATTTTGCTCATTATTCGCTTCTTATGAATCACATAGGCGAACGCGGACTGTCTATGCTAACCCCTGACCCACAGGGGTAGGGGAAGTAATTATGGAATAGAATAGGAAAAAATGCAGTAGCTGACGTAAGCAAGCCAAACAGGGGAGACTACTCACCTCCACTGTTCCCCTTGTGCTTAGAGCTGTCTCCAACTTGAGTGTCCCTCGACTGCGTGACGTCCCTGGGCTCCTCCTCGGCCTTCGTGACGTCCTCAGGCGTCGATGACGTCAACGGAACAACGTCAACTTCGACGTTCTCCTTGATGCCTCCACTGTTGACGAGGCTCTGCAGCTCCTGCACGTCGGCGGGCGTGAGGAGACAGTTGTGCGGGGAGTGCATGTAGATCTGGTAGATGGCCGTGAAGTTGTGGAAGCAGGTAGGCACCTCCCTCGCCACGCAGAACCACAGCCCCCGTAGCGTCCTGCAAGGTCACACACGCACAAAGGTCAAGGTCAACCCGGCGTTTAATATTGTGACTTTTCATCCATTGATTGGTGCTCAAACAGCACGCATTTACACACACACACACACACACACTCACACACACACACACACACACACACACACACACACACACACACACACACACACACTTGGTCATGGGGCTGCTTTTACTCTCGTTCCAACACCATCCCAACTCCCCGATGAGAATTCAACCAGCCTGCGGATGAACGCGCCAAAGTTATGTTTCACAGATTTTCAGGTCGATCCTCACGGGTACCCGTTTCACTCTGGGTGGGGAGAAGCAATGAGAGTAATCTGAGCAGCTTCGAACGTCGCACCCACAGGCTGCAATGGACTGCAGGTCGAGTGTTCTGACCGTTCGGCCACAGAGCCTCTCACGGCATTCACCATTGTCCCATGCACGACACCCCAGCAGGAACGCACAGAAGAAGACGTCGTAAGGGAATAAATGCATGGTTGAATGAGTTAATTAGCTAATTGATGCATTAATGAATGAATTAAGGAAAGAGGGAAGTGTTACATTCAAACAGGTTATGTGTGGCCATTGACCACAGAAATGACCAGAGTCGGTTAGGGTCAGAAGAGGTCAAATCTCAATTTCCCAAGTTATTCTTCTTTTACGAATGGCCTTTGGAATCGCGGAGGCTTTACTCTTACCCGCTACTGGTTAAGAAATTTGGAAGGGGAGAAGCAGGAGGGGATATGGATAGAAGGTCAAACTGGAAAATGAAACCAGAGAAGGAGGAAGATAAGAAAAGAAGGAGAGGATTAAGGAAAGAAGGAAGGAAAGAAGGAAGGAAGGAAGGACGGAAGGACGAGAGGGAGGGAGGGAGGGAGGGAGGGAGAGGAGGTAGAGGAGGAGCAGAAGCAGGAATAGAAGGAAGATCAATGGGAAGAGCTAGAGGAAAAGGAGGAGCTAGAGGAGGAGCTAGAGGAGGAGCTAGAGGAGGAACACAGACAGGATAGACAGACAGACAGACAGACAGACAGACAGACAGACAGACAGACAGACAGACAGACAGACAGACATACATACATACATACATACATACAGACAGACAGACAGACAGACAGACAGACAGACAGACGGGACGGGACGGGACAAGACGAGACGAGACGCGAGAGAGAGAGAGAGAGAGAGAGAGAGAGAGAGAGAGAGAACGAACGAACGAACGAACGAACTTTATTTTACAAGGGTAGTGAATTAGGCAGTAGTGCCTTTCTTACATTCAGCCCTTGAGGCAAAATATTCAAATGTGGTGAGAGAGAGAGAGAGAGAGAGAGAGAGAGAGAGAGAGAGAGAGAGAGAGAGAGAGAGAGAGAGAGAGAGAGAGAGAGAGAGAGAATATGATACCATCATTTTCCTGTAAATTTCCGAAAAAGTTGCCAGCTGTTGACGAGCTAAAAGATCCAAACGCGTTCTAGGCGCAATACCATGTTCATCCGTAGAAATCTGCTGAGGTGACACTCTATCGAGAGAGGTTAAAGGTCACGTACTTGCAAATGAGGTCGTGGTCGTCGTTGCCCACTGCATCGCTCAAGGCGATGTTTTCCTCCCGGCAGCGTAATTGAACCGTCACGAATTCTTCCGCTCGGCACACGTTCCCTGCAACGAGAACAAGATGAATGAATATATATGGATGATGGACGAACGGACGAATGAATGAATGAACGAATTAATAAACCAGTAAATGAATAAATGAATGAACAAACAAACGAATCAATGAATGAACGAATGGAGTTTTACAACCTATTAGCCTTCTTCATATTCTTATTGCTCTCGAGCAACACATTTCACTGGAGCTGTTTGGAACAAGAGCAAGTCCATTCACAAGTCCCCCAGACGCTCGCCTCGTACGAATCGCGTAGGGAGACGCGGTGGGTTAATTCTTACCCCCCAACCCCCCCCCCCCCCAAACATCAGGGGGAAACGAGAACATTCACGTGCCTCGCATGCTTCAGAAAGAGTCTCCGTAAATCAGTAAGGGACCGCGTTGTGTAGACACAAGGCCTTGCGAGGATTTGGCCGGTGTTAACAAGTGTCAACATTTGACTGCCTTTACATGTGGTTTCATCATGATAACAACGGCCTACTCCTCGCAAGATCGTGCAAGATACTAGCGTAAGCAACGCGCCCCTACACAAGCAACAAGCGTGGCAGAAGGCGCGCTGTGGATGTGGGCACCAATGAGAGAACACAACATTGCCGAGGTTCTCAGCAATGGCTCTCTGGCGTCCTCAATTTACCACGGATAACTGCTGTACACGCGAGTCAAATATGACTGACTGACTGACAGTGACCGGCACGCAGGAAACCAGTCCTCACTCGCGCAAGGCGCAACGGCGCTACAAGCAGAAATACCTCAATCTGAGTCAGTTAACTGTTTTTACAGAAACACACATCAACGATATCAAATGTTGACGTCCTCGAATAATCTTCCTGTAAAATACTTTTCAGCGGGTGAAAATCACCTTTTCACTGCTTGATCTCCGCAATAGTGCAGAAGAACTTCAGAGGCCATGTTCTCGATATTTCCACTGGCAAGACTCAAGCGGATTTGACTTCTACAATTTTGATCCAATAGTGTCCATATTGTAAGAATGATGAATGTTGAGGAAGCTCCTTTTATGATCTCTACTATCAGCTGCTGACTCTAGAATGCTTAAGGTCCCCCGCCGTAACAAGAAAACTCAAGGACATCGTGCCTTCTCCTATATTGGACATGTAACCTGGAATAGTCTGCCTCTCTCAGTCCGTCATTCTGACACTCTGCCCCAGTTCAAAAGTGCTCTAAAGACCCACCTCTTCCGATCCGCCTTTCCCGCTGAGCTGCTTCGTCTTACTTGACCTTGCCTGCAAGTGCTGTGTATATTGTATAGTTTGTTCTATTGGACTTTAGTTTTTGTTTTGTTTATATGTGTAGTGTGTGAGTTTTGTGGGAATGTGGTGTTGAGTGTTGATTCTTTGGATTGTAAACTCCATGAGCTTGCCTGTCAAGGGAAGGTATGTGCGTAATTAAACTATATTATTATTATTGTTATTATTATTATTATTTATTATTATTTTTATTATTATTATTATTATTATTATTATTATTATTATTATTATTATTATTATTATTATTATTATTATTATTATTATTATTATTATTATTATTATTATTACCTTTCTTTTTTCATTTTTGGCCACTCTCACGGTCACACAAGTAAGAAGGTGCATCATACATATTCAACTTCCACATTCATACTCATATACACGCATGATGATGTTCGTCCATCGGGATCGATGAGGACCATAGATGTCGTCATCATTTCATCTGGTGAGACCAATCCGGGCCCGAAAGAGTATGCTGCAGTGTGGACAGGGAAATGCAGGTGGCTGACCAGGGGAAGACGAACTGCTGGCTCTGGACTTCCTGGTGGCTCGCTTCACAGCAGCATCACTCGATCTTCTCTGTTCAAAAGCTGCTGCACCAGCATGGACTCTACTGCGCCAGGTAGAGCGGTCTGAAGTAACACTCTCCCAGCTGTCAGGATCTATGCAGCAGTTCTTCAAAGAGGCTTTTAGGGTGTCCTTGTACCTCTTCTTTTGTCCACATACACACGCACACAGGTTTACAAACACACACTAATGACACACGGTAGCCGCCGATAGGGAAATAGAAATAATGCAGAGTTCTCACATCCCATGGGTTGAACCATGGCACTGCACAGCCCCATAGCCATTAGTCTCCCATCCTGCACGAGTGCATTGTCAGCTCCTCAACCTCGCTTTTTTCATCCTTGTCTTCAGACAGATGGATTTAGGCGAACAAGCTTTGGCGTTTGATTATATTAATCAACAAACGTATAAAGTCTGCGGATTTCACAAGCACTTGCAACTCAAAACACAAAAAATTCGAGTTATGACTTTTCATGTGTGGTTGGTCACATCCTGCGGGGAACTATGCGCATGATGAATCCCTACGTAAAGGTAACGTAAGTTTGTGTTCAAAACAGCCCTTCAGCTGTTAAAAGAGCCTGAAAAAAAAGATATGGGAAAGTGGGGGCTGGGATTAGTTCGGAAGATGGGGGAACGGTAAGGGGGAAGAGGAGATTACTACCGATAAATCGCAATTGGATATTAAGTAGCTACTTAGATTACTGAAGTAACGTTGATACAGAGCTGTCCTGAGGATCGCTTTTAACTCTCTGCACGATTTTTATGGTCGTACATTTGTTCGTGCACAAGATATTTGGTTCTCCAAGACCTCAGCACGATGTACCGGTGCCTACATCATTATTTGGGTCACAAGGCAAGGCTGTTTCAGGAGGGCAAGGAGGAGGAAACGTGGGGGTGGGGTGCGTGAGGTGTTGGGGGGAGGAGGAGGAGGGGGAGGGGGGAAATGGAGGGGAAACTGAAGGGGGTATGAAGTTGAAAGGGGAATGGTGGAGGCGGTGGAGGCGATGTGCTTTGCGATAGAGGGGAGGGGGAAGGGGGAAGGCCTAATACTTGGTCTGAAAGCCACTTCACCAAGCTGTCAACGTTTCCCAAGTCCAGAATGATCCGTGCAGCCTTGCCAGTCGTGCCAGGCACTTGTAAATCGTGCATGGACTTGCACAAAAGCTCTTGTTTTGACAGTCACGATCGGCGTCGCTCTTTTTTCTGCAAGGTCAGTATTTCCTTCGTGAGCCACATGGCAACATCCCACCCCACCCCCACCCCCTCCCTTCCCCTTCTCTGCTGCAAGACTCTCTCTCTCTCTCTCTCTCTCTCTCTCTCTCGCTCTCTCTCTCTCTCGCTCTCTCTCTCTCTCTCTCTCTCTCTCCTCTCTCTCTCTCTCAAACCTCCCATTCCTCGTACCCCTCTTTCTCCCTAACGCAATCCCCTTTGCCCTTCATTTTCCGAATTATGTCCCCCTTTTTTCGGGCAGCCAAGCGTTCCTTGAGGCACAGTGTGCGACAGGACAGGTGGAGGATGACAGAGTGTCTGAGTCGCTCTTCATACATGACTTTCTGACGGAATAGCAAGTAGGTCCAAGGAGTCGTGCTTCGAAACAGTGTGGCCTTCTCCTGTCTCTCTGGCTAAGAGCGTTGACAAGGGAAACAACTGTGCGAGGGTATACAATACAGTTAAGTACAGTACACCACAGCACAGTGCAATACAGCACTCGCATAACCTCTGTGCTCAGTGACCTTCATTGGCTTCCAGTTCGCCAACGGGTGGAATTTAAGACCCTCTCCATCGTGTTTAAGTATGAAACTGTTGCAGCCCCAACCTACCTCAGAGAACTCTTTATACCTCACAACCCCACAAGGAGTCTCCGTTCCTCAAACAAAAGACTCTTGACTGTCCCACAAACAAGGTTACGGAGCTTCGGTGACCGTTCCTTCAGTGTTATTGGACCGAGACTCTGGAACCAACTTCCTGAGGGTCCGAGGGCTAGTCCATCCATAGCCACCTTTAAAACTGGCCTCAAATTTTTTTTTTCGTCTTGTCACGCCATGAGCATGTTTATCGTGATAATGGCGCAGTAAAAAATGAAAATACATACATATATACATACATACAATTGAACACAACATCATACGATTCGATAAGATACAATACAAAAGCAACACAACACAGTAATTGCAATACAATACGATATGATACGATGCCATACGTTATCATACAATACGATACCATATGATATGTTATGATACGACAA
Source organism: Theodoxus fluviatilis (assembly GCA_034096865.1). Taxonomy (NCBI): domain Eukaryota; kingdom Metazoa; phylum Mollusca; class Gastropoda; order Cycloneritida; family Neritidae; genus Theodoxus; species Theodoxus fluviatilis. The sequence goes on from JAWQFJ010019043.1 coordinate 9,012, forward strand.
CGACACAATACAACAGAACTTTGTCAATCTCATACGGAGATCCAGATGCTGCTTATAAAGAGGAACACAAACGCAACATACTGCGTAGAAACACAGAGTAATTACGGCCCATTACAATAATAAATTGAAATAATATGTATCTTTTAGACATCAGAGCTGCCGGTACCATGTCAATTTCAGTTTTGGCAAGAAGAATCTTCTGCTCAGTCATGCTAGACGCGACAGCATTACACGTCAGATAAAGAGAGGAAATTTTCGAGACCTATCAAGGTGTACATGTCAATGTAAAAGCATGAAGGTAGAGACACGGTTTCAGTTTATTCTGTAATCTTATCGAACATGTCAAGGTGTAGATGAGACACACGACTCGATCGAAAAATGAATGTGAGTACGTCTAAGGGTAGACTTAAGGCAAAGGTTTGTTTTTCTTTCCTCCTCCTCCTCCTACTCCTCCTCCTGTTTCTCTTCCTCGTCCTCCTCCTCCTCCTTCTTCTTCTGAAGGGCTGACATGGCATACCTATTTTTCCATGGATTTATTCGTTTTCCCAGTGCTGCTCAGTTGGCGTGCAGGATTTCGGGGTGCAGAGTTTCGGGGTGCAGGGTTTCGGGGTGCAGGATTTCGGGGTGCAGGATTTCGGGGTGCAGGATTTCGGGGTGCAGGATTTCGAGGTGCAGGGATGGAGCCAGATGGCTAGTAAGAACTGTACCAGGGTGGGGGTGGAAGCATTCTGTGAACCAGAGTCAGTAGTGACTCAGGCGCAGTTCGAAATGAATGCGTAATAGACTTATCCCTTCGCAGTACAGCATTGCGCCAAAAATAGTTCGTTCCGGATACTATTTTTTTCTACTCTTAATAGAAATCATTCAGATGTCAAAACATGTTTCCATTTCAACACAAACATTTTATTTTATCAAATAAACGCGTGTATTGCCTCAACAAGCGTAATTTATGAGTTTTGTGTGAAATAGTCTCAGAACTTCTTTAACGGCGTATGTCAGGGAGCAGAGGGCTATCTCACAAGCCTCTCGTGTGACCTCTATTTGAATATTTCGGACGGAATCCTTCGATCACGTGATATGAACTGTGCTAGAGACACTTTTGCCGGCAGGCGAAGTCTCTAGTGGACTAGAATGGGGTGGAATTTGGTTGGGAATACAAGCAGACCAATGAGGGTTCAGATGAGAGGGTGGATGAATGTGTGGGTGAACATGTGACAAGTAGGAGTGAGATACAAAATGGGGGGGGGGGGGGTGTCGAAGGGGGTAGAAGGCTGGAGGGCGGGGGGTGGGGGTGGGAGGGTTCGTTGAGACGTGGTTGGGAAGGAGCAGTGACTTAAAGGTCGCTACTGGGAGAAGGAGGTGGTAACTACGGCAACCAGACAGCAAGAATTACGGAAGATTACATCATTCCTTATAATACTCAACAACGCTGCCCCATTTCCCTATGGGAATGGTGACACTTTACCGCTCGAACTGCAGCAGCTCTATTCAGAGGTTAGATGTGGCAGAGGGGTGGGTAGGAGTGGGGGTGGGGGGGTGGGGGTGGGGTGTGTGTGTGTGACAATGAGTGGATTGTACGTCCAATCGGCCTTTGTAGGCTAAACAAGGCCATCGATCACAAAACTCACAAGAGCTGGCTAGGTGTAGTGCAAATCAAGTCTCCACGCTGGCTAGGTGTAGTGCAAATCAAGTCTCCACGCTGGCTAGGTGTAGTGCAAATCAAGTCTCCACGCTGGCTAGGTGTAGTGCAAATCAAGTCTCCACGCTGGCTAGGTGTAGTGCAAATCAAGTCTCCACGCTGGCTAGGTGTAGTGCAAATCAAGTCTCCACGCTGGCTAGGTGTAGTGCAAATCAAGTCTCCACGCTGGCTAGGTGTAGTGCAAATCAAGTCTCCACGCTGGCTAGGTGTAGTGCAAATCAAGTCTCCACTTCCCCAGGTGTTCGCCTTTTACACACCGCGTAGAGAGGCGTGGTGGTGGGTCAAGTATTACCCCCATCCCACAGAGAGGCGTGGTGGTGGGTCAAGTATTACCCCCATCCCACAGAGAGGCGTGGTGGTGGGTCACGTATTACCCCCATCCCACAGAGAGGTGTGGTGGTGGGTCAAGTATTACCCCCATCCCACAAAGAGGCGTGGTGGTGGGTCAAGTATTACCCCCATCTCACAGAGAGGGGGGGTCAAGTATTACCCCCATCCCTCAGAGAGGCGTAGTGGTGGGTCAAGTATTACCCCCATCCCACAGAGAGGCGTGGTGGTGGGTCAAGTATTACCTCCATCCCACAGAGAGGCGTGGTGGTGGGTCAAGTATTACCCCCATCCCTCAGAGAGGCGTGGTGGTGGGTCAAGTATTACCCCCATCCCTCAGAGAGGCGTGGTGGTGGGTCAAGTATTACCCCCATCCCACAGAGAGGGTGGTGGTGGTAGAAGGGAGATGGATGGATGGATGGATGGATGGATGGATGGATGGATGGATGGATGGATTGATGGATGGATGGATGGATGGATTGATGGATGGATGGATGGATGGGTGGGTGGATGGATGGATGGATGGATGGATGGATGGATGGATGGATGGATGGATGGATGGATGGATGGATGGATGGATGGATGGATGGATGGATGGGATGGGTGGGTGGGTGGGTGGATGGATGGATGGATGGGTGGATGGATGGATGGATGGGTGGATGGATGGATGGATGGATTATTACGGCCTACCAGCCTTAGTAGGCTATGTAGGGCCTCTGAGCACGAAAATCACAAGAGAGCGAAGGGAGGATGGATGGATGGATGGATGGATGGATGGATGGATGGATGGATGGATGGATGGATGGGAGGATGGATGGATGGTGTTTTACGGCCTATCAGCCTTGAAGGCCATATAAGGCCAGTAAGCACGAAAATCACTAGAACAGTACATAGTAAACGCAAATCAAGTCACGGTGTCGCCTGTTATTCGCCTCTTACGAATCGCGTAGGGAGACGCGGTGGATCAATTCTTACCCCGAACCCACAGGGGGAGCGAAGGGAGGAAGGAGAAAATGAATGAATGAAATGTTACGGCTAAATAGCCTTTTAATTGAGGCTTTATAAGGCCATTGATCACGAAAATCACTAGAGCCGGATAGAGCAAGACCAAATGAAGCCTGGATTTCCAAAGTCACTCGCCTTTCTGGGACCCCGTATAGACACGCGGTGGGCCTATTCAAACTCCAAACACACGGGGGGAGGTTAGGAGCGAATGAGGTTTAAAGGCCGAGTAGCCTTTTGTTGGCTATGGAAGAGTACTGACAACCAGCAACATTTCTAGCGCTGGTTAGGGTAAGAACAAGTTAAATCTCCACCTCCCCTTGTCGTTCGTCTGTACAATATCACGTTGGGAGACGCGGTGGATCTATTCTTACCCCCAACCCACAGGCAGAAGGGAGGTGGAGATTGGGGGGGTGAAGATTAGGGGGGGTGCAGATTGGGGGGGGGGGGAAGCAGGCATGTCAGTTTACAAGGCGCGCACACAATACAAATATTCAAGCGCATACAAAGGTATAAACACTCATGCATAAGAGTAGGCACACGGGCTTAAGCACCGTTACACAGACGTATTTACACGCAAGCACGCATGCATGCACAGAGTCTGCCTCCGCATTTGTGGAGCATGCACAGAGTCTGCCTCCGCATTTGTGGAGATGTCCGAATTCTTGAAAATGCGGACAATTCTGTGTGCGTCGCACTTCAGCACACCCCCACACTTTGCTGCCCGGTGCTCATAGGTGTCCATTGTCCCGCCCTCACAGCGCGCCCTGACCCACTTTCCGCTTCCTGTCACGTGACAAGTGTGTGCATGCTACGCAATGTGCAGCAATGGGGGAAGTAGCAGGTAGTGGTGGAGGTGGGTGGGCGTCACAGACGTGTGGGTGTTTTCCAGTTGCACCCCCCCCCCCCCCCCACCCCCACTCCCACCCCTTTCCACACAATAGCGGCTACTAAACTAAGTCAACCCCTTGTAGCATTAACTTCTTCACTTTACTTGTCCCGTAGTCTGGACGACCGTTGGGGCACCACAGATGATCTGGCAACCAGCTCTCTCCATTCCTCTCGCCTCTCGGACTGTCTCAAGGCTTCGCTGAGCCTCATCCTTGTCCACTCTGAGACGTTGTCCTCCCATCTCTTCCTTTGTCTGCCTCTCCTCCTCCCTCCTTTTACTGTGCCTTGTAGCACAGTCTTGGAAAGCCCTGACGATCGTGAGACGTGCCCATACCACTTTAGTTTGCGTCTTTTCACAGTGGTCAGTAGTTTCTTCATGGGGCCCGATGGCTTGCCTGATTCTGTTTCGGACTTCCTCGTTTGTGATGCGGTCTTTGTAGGAGATGCCGAGGAGTCGTCGAAAGCATCTCATTTCCATGGCCTGTAGCAGAGAGAGTGCATGTTCGTGCGCGGTGAGAGAGAGAGAGAGAGAGAGAGAGAGAGAGAGAGAGAGAAACAGAGAGAGAGAGAGAGGAGAGAGAGAGAGAGAGAGAGAGAGAGAGAGAGAGAGAGAGAGACAAACAGAGAGGGGGGGATTCATTTGGATTTTCTCTCAAGCCAATCCTGCTTTCCTGAAATCTACAAAATGCACACCCCGAGGAAATCCGTAACGATATTTATAATCACTGACTTCCGCACCTCACACTTCAGCTTAAGTGCACAGTGCACAACTCCTGTCGTCATTGAGTCGCGTTGGGAGTCCTCGTCACACCCACGCACAGTGATGCTCTCCTTTCAGACAACTCAAGGTGTGTAAGAGCTGCATGAGCAACCGTCTGCCGACATTGAACAACAGTGGGTTCTTTAACTTCCTCCGCTTGTGACTCTACAATAACGTGTAATTCTCGAGCCGTATCGTCAGTTTCCTGTACGCACAACACCTGGTATCCACACGAGGAGAGAGAGAGAGAGAGAGAGAGAGAGAGAGAGAGAGAGAGAGAGAGAGAGAGAGAGAGAGAGAGCGAGAGAGAGAGAGAGAGAGCAGAGAGAGAGGGGGTGAGGAGAGAGAGGGAGGGAGGGAGAGAGAGGGAGGGAGGGAGAGAGAGACGAGGAGAGAGACGAGAGAGAGGACGAGAGAGGAGAGAGAGGGAGAGAGAGGGAGAGAGAGGGAGAGAGAGGGAGAGAGAGAGGGAGGGGAGAGAGAGAGAGAGGGAGAGAGACACAGAGAGAGAGAGAGAGAGAGAGAGAGAGTAATAGAAGAGAGAGAGGAGAGAGGAAGTTATGTCGGGGAGTGCGAGAGAGAGGGGAGGAGTCAGGAGAGAGAGAGAGAGGGAGAGAAGAGAGGAGAGAGAGCAGAGAGAGGAGGAGAGGTGGGAGGGAGAGAGAGAGAGAGAAGAGAGAGAGAGAGAGGAGAGAGGGAGGAGGGAGGGAGAAGGGATGATGGGAAGGAGAATTCGAACTTTTTTCTTTTTTTACACCGACCGAGTTCACCCCGAACCCAGATGGGAGACGCACCGAAGATGACCCCCCCCCGAGCCCCCCCCCGCCCACCCCGACCCACCGCCGACACCCCCCCCCACCGCCCGACCCCCGCCCCTCCGCACGCGACCCCGAGCCGACCCCCTGCACGCGCCGCCCTGGGCCGTTCGGTTCGAAAAACCTTTGGCAAATAAACGGCAAGGCGACCCCCCCCCCCCGACGGGTTCCTCATATGTGTCTGTCTGTGCTCCACTATCACTACATCAGAATATCGCACGAACCTCTCCACCCCTATACTATAGAAACCACCGCCAGCAGCACGGCTTTGGAATTGGCAT
>JAWQFJ010019044.1:0-16910 GCA_034096865.1 Theodoxus fluviatilis
GTGGCATCATTCTGTGTGTTGGCACCGTAAGTCTGTCTACATGCACACCTGTCTATGTGCATGTTTGTTTGCCTGTCTCCATTTGTCTGTGTGCTCGCAGATGTGTGTGTGTGTGTGTGTGTTTGCTTGAGTATGTAGTGCATGTGCATGTGTGTGTGTGTGTGTATGTATTTGTGTGTGTGTGTGTGCACGCGCACGTGTGTGTGGATGTGTTCATTTGTGTGTCTCTTAGTTTGCTGGTGTCTGCATTTGAGTGTCTGTCTCTCACATGCATAGACACAGACACAAAAATATGCACACACACACTCACTCACACACACACACACACACACACACACACACAAACACACAATGTTTGACCACTGACCTGGGGGGTTTGGGGGAGGAGGCAGGGGAGGGGAGGGGGGAGGTGGTGCGAGGGGGTACAGGAGGAGGAGCTTCTCTCTTGGCCACGGTGGGGGAGTCGAAGGGTGAATGTCTGTCTCGAATCTGCAACACATGGAAACTCCTGTCAGCTCCTGGGGTGGCTACAGACAACAGGCAGTGAGTAAGTCCAAAGCATTCCAGTGTCTTTGAGGGGGGAAAAATAGTAACCCTTAATCAACCTGGCATCATAACTCTGACTGCCTGGGCCGTCAGCACTGACTTAACACAAACATTTCAAAACCCTACAATTTTACAGGGTGACATATCCATCCTTTTCTTTCACCTGGAAAAAAAGAAAACAGAAAAAAATGACCGGAGTCTGACCAATTGTATTCTCTCGTGAGAGAAGTGGGCCCTGAAGAGGGCCGTTACTAGAGCAGTCCCCTGCGCCCCAGCTTCTACATCAGGTACATTGATGACTTGTTTCTCATCTGGAACCACGGGGAACAGGCCCTCCAGGAACTCCACCAGGAGATCAACGGGTTCTCCCCTACCATTCAACTGACTATGACCTTCTCCAAGGAGTCGGTCACCTTTCTGGACACTCGGGTCACCATAACGGATGGACAGCTCACTACCTCCCTGTACCGTAAGCCCACGGACAGCATGCAGATGCTCCACCACTCCAGTTCCCACCCGAGGCATGTCAAGCAGTCCATCCCCTATGGACAGGCGCTTCGGATCCACCGGATCTGCTCCGATGCGGGGGATCGTGACAGGCACCTCCGGGGACTGAAGGCGGCCCTCCTCCGTAGCGGACACCACGGTGGGAGCATCGACCGGCAGTTCTACAGGGCCACTACTAAAAGACGGGAGGAGCTTCTTCTTCGTCGGGACAGGCACTCGGGGGCCAACAGAGTCCCTCTGGTCGCGAGTTTCTTCCCTGGGGCGGAGAAGCTGCGGAAGGTGATTAGAAGTCTCCAACATTTCCTCAGTGAGGACGAGCGCCTCTCTCGTGCACTTCCGGCCCCTCCTGTCCTCGCCTTCCGCCAACCACCTAACCTGAGGAGTCTGCTGGTCCGCAGCAAATTCCCCGACCACCACCCCACGGAGGACGGCAGCATGCAACCCTGTAAGGCGGCGCGGTGTTCCACGTGCGCGATCATCTGCACGGAGACGACGATTACCAGGGGCCAGACCGTACACCACGTCAGAGGCAAGCATACCTGCCATTCCAGAGATTTGGTATATCTCATCAGGTGCCGCAGAGGATGCCCTGACGCTTGGTACATCGGAGAGACTGGTCAGCGACTCCGCCAACGGATGAACGGGCACCGCGCCACCATCAGAAACCTGTCGCCCCTCCCAGTCAGCGTACACTTCAACCTGTCCGACCACTCACCCGCTGACATGCTCGTGAGCGTGCTGAGGGGCGGCTTGCACGACCTCCACCAACGTCGGGTTATGGAGCAGAGACTCATCATCAGGTTTGGCACGCAGCACACCGGGCTCAACAGAGACACGGGCTTCATGGCTCACTACCGTTGAGCCCGCCCTGTTCTGTGGCACGGGTTCCCCGTGTTCTCTGCGGTGTGGACGGTCCTTCTACGGGGGTGAGCACATGTCCACTCCTGCTTTTCTCGGGGGACTTGCGTTGCACGAGCCTCCGCCAGTGCCCTATTTAAACCCTGCGCCTGCCAGTCCTGTATCACTTGGCCTGAAGAAGGAGGATCCCCTCCGAAAGCTCGCCTACGACTGCTCTAGAAGCCTACGACTGCTCTAGTAACGGCCCTCTTCAGGACCCACTTCTCTCACGAGAGAATACAATTGGTCAGACTCCGGTCATTTTTTTCTGTTTTCTTTTTTTCCAGGTGAACTTTGTATAGTCTGACACCGGCTCCTTACCTCTATCCTTTTCTTTGGCAAATCCCATTCTGGCTATGCAACGAAATACACCAAAACCTATTCCCAAGGAACTCACCAGTGATCAAAGACCAAGTCCATATCACGGGTTCTGATAAATCTTAACATATTTTCAAAAAGCAAAATTAGCCCACTTGGTCCACTCTCAACGTCACAGCAAATGCCACTACTTGCAAAGACTGGGTTAAGTACAGGTTCACTGATTACCCTGAACCTTATTATGACCAGATGCTATGCGCGCGTTACATCTCCCTTTCAGACCGAATGCTATGCAGACGTCGCATTTGACAGTGGTGTACTTCTTGTTTCTAGGAAGTGTAGAAGTGAGGAAATAAATTTTCTAATGAGTGTTGTCAACTTTGTGTTTTTCCATGAAAAAACCTCAGATTTTAGGAAGCTGTCTTCATCACACGCTTTAGGTCATAATGAGTTAATGCTGAGCCGAAATCTCCAGGGGCACAGGCAAAAAAATCCTTAATGTTTCAGGACCTTCTTCCTGTGACTCCCAGTCTCAGGACCAACAGAACAATATGGGAGAAACCTGTGACCACCAAAAAAGACTAGCAGGCATGAATAAATGAATGAATATATGAATGAATGAATAAAAGGGGCTTTTGTAGCCAATCCGCCTTTTTCAGCTATGTAAGGCCATCGACTACAAAATCACCACTGCGGGTTAGAGTAAGGGCATGTCAAGTCTAGATTTTCGCTTTTTATTCAAATTAGAGGCATCACACAGGGAGATTGGATTGGATTGGATGGATGGTGTTTTACGGCCTATCAGCCTTTGTAGGCTATGTAAGCTATGTAAGGCGAAATCGCGAAAATCACTAGAACAGTTTAGAGCAAACACGAAGCAAGTCACGGCATCCCTAGTTATTTGCCTCTTATGAATTGCGTAGGGAGATGCGTTGGGTCAATTCTTACCCTGAACCCACAGGGGGACACATAGGGAGATGTGGGTGTATTCCTATCACCAACCCACAGGGGGCTAGCAGGCATTCTGCGGGATTGGATGCATCTGGACACGCAAGACCCAAACCAGCAACATTTACAAATTGGCAGGGCAGATAGAATTTGAGATGGACTCACGAGTGAATGCCTTTCTCAAACCTGCAACAAGTACATGCAGAGTGCTTGTCCATTTCAGTGGTGGGTCACAAGTTTGGTCCCAAATCCAGGTTCTGAAACACTTTCTGTCTGTCCCCGGAGGGATGTAGACTCAAGTGTTATGGGCAGTTTGTTTAGGAAATGCCGAGACTCACTGAGATCTCCACAGCACATAAAACTGCATAACCACAGTAACAATCATGTTGTACTGTCACCATCCAATCTGTGTTTTTAATTTCTGATACAGCTGGATGAGTGGATAGATGAAGTTTATATGGCCCATGAGCCTTTGTAAGCTAACTACGGGCATTAATCATAAAAATGCATCAGAGTTGGTTCAAATCAAATTTAAGCAAGCCATCACCATGTCCCTAGTTTAATCACCTTGTACAACATTTTCTGACAGCCATTTTAGCAAATCAGATATTAAAAAGTATTCAATATTCTCATATGTCTTGAAAATAAATTTACACACTCTCACTCACACATGCATGCTCTTTCTTTCTCTCTCTCTCTCTGTCTCTCTCTCTCTCTCTCTCTCACACACACACACACATGCAAATGCTCTCTCTCTCTCTCTCTCTCTCTCTCTCTCTCTCTCTCTCTCTCTCTCTCACACACACACATGCACATACATACACACATGCAAATGCTCTCTCTCTCTCTCTCTCTCTTTCTCTCACATGCACACGCTCTCTCTCTCTCTCTCTCTCTCTCTCTCTCTCTCTCTCTCTCTCTCTCTCTCTCTCTCTCTCTCTCTCTCTCTCTCTCTCTCACACACACACACATGCACACGCTCTCTCTCTCTCTCTCTCTCTCTACTCTCTCTCTCTCTCTCTCTCTCTCTCTCTCTCACACACACACACACTCTCTCTCTCTCTCTCTCTCTCTCTCTCTCTCTCTCTCTCTCTCTCTCTCTCACACACACACACACATGCACACTCTCTCTCTCTCTCTCTCTCTCTCTCTCTCTCTCTCTCTCTCTCTCTCTCTCTCACACACACACACACACATGCACTCTCTCTCTCTCTCTCTCACACACACACACATGCACACGCTCTCTCTCTCTCTCTCTCTCTCTCTCTCTCTCTCTCTCTCTCTCTCTCTCTCTCTCTCACGCACACATTTAACAGATGATTCAACAACTACTGAAAAATAATCCCGCAATATACTTATACCACAAATGTACCATCTGACAGAATGGCAGCATTCCATTCACAGGATATAAAATAATGCACTGCATCCACAAGTACATCAGCCTCAGCTCATGAGTAAAAAATCCCAATACATTCATCCAATACTGAGAGCAAGATAAAAGTACAAAATGGCACACACACACAAAAAGAGAGAAAAAGTTGTGAGCACAATCCATACAAAAGACAAAACGTCATTTAAACACCAAAATACTCTGTGCCTAGAGTCTCAACAAAACATTTCAAAACTTTGCATCTTCACAATAAAAAAGTGGAGATTTAAACACCAGCATGGCATGTTCACACACAAAAAAGAAGAGATGCAAACAACAGCACAAACGTCAGGCAACCATCAACAAGGGAATATGTTGATGAGAATCAAGATCTTGTCCATGTAGATTGTAGTGGATGGAGCCATATTCTTCACTGCTGTAGCTCACCAACACAACAACCAACACAGATTTAGAGGTGAATCCATTACAACACAAGACTTCAGGAGGCAGTGAGCTTGGGCTAGAAATGAAAAAGGCTGTGCACAACATAATGGCTGGTGCTGTTCAGCTTCTGTGGCCCACTCCAGTAGATAGATCAGTGAAGCAGATTAACTGGCCAATATTGGGGGTGGGGGTGGGTGGGGGTGGGTGGGGGATGGGGTTGGGTGGGGGGTGGGGGGGTGGGGGTGGGGGTGGGGGGGTGGGGGGGTGGGGGTGGTGGGGGGGTGGGGGGTTGTGAAGAGGAGGAGGGCATTTCAGATTGTCTCTTGTCTGCCAGATCCACAGAGATGTCTCATCACTGTTGTGGGGGAACCAGTTTGTTTCCACACTTTGTCCAAATGAGTGAATGAATCAAGTTTTAAGACCTATCAGACTTTGTAGGCTATGTAAGGCCACTGAACACTACAACCATTCAAGCTGGTAGGAGTAAGAGCAAGTGGGGTCTTGGTTTTCCTTAGGTTGTTACAACGTGCACAGATAGCTGTGGAGAGTCCGTTCTTACCCCCAACCCACATGGGGACAACGGTCTATCCAGGAACTGCACACCAGTGAAGATGGGGACTTCAGTCAGCATAGCCAAGCTCACAGGTCATGAGACTTGTCAGCCTCCATCACCCTAGCTCTTGGTGTTCACAGGTAGTTTGAATCACAGCGAAGCCATGTGGGTGATCAGACCTATTTGTCTGTGAATTTTCTACACAAAATGAATCAAAATGACCCAATGTGGTTCTGAAGTAGTCCTGTACACATATCCCAGTTTTGGTGCTTCAAAGGAAAATTTTCTTGATCCTCAACCTCTGTTGTTGCTGAATCAAAGCTGGAAATGTTTCATAAAATCTGATAAAGCAGTGCCACATTGTTGCAGCAAACATTAAAGAAACAAAAATCTTGAGTGCAGTTTGAAGACTAATTGGTCTGAAAAGCAGTTGAAGGTCTGGTAAGAAATTCTCCCTGTTCACAATAGCAGCTTGTTTGTTTCAGACATAGCTGTGGGCTGCAGAATTTCTGCACTGATGTTCGTCTCGACAATGAGTCCAAGCAGATGACTGCACGAGGGTGCCTCTCTATTTCAAGAGCCAGTTCATTAAAGAGCAGTCCAAAGAAGACTTGTGACACGTTTGACACACTCAACTCAACACAGGATTGACAATGGAGTGAGGTACAAGCACATCAAGTGTGTAACTAACGCATAGCAAAAAGGCCACGCTTCACTAGACCAACGAAAACAAGACTTGGCATCTTCCGTGAAAGGTGGGATTGGAACAAAACACATCTGACTTGTACAGCCTCGGGAATGAAAAAGAAATACACAAGTGAAAGCAGGACACAGCTGACCAATGCATTCGGAAAGCCATAGAACATCAGCGCAGTGGTCAGACTGACCGCTTCAAAAGGGGGCAGACGTTCCAGACCAGGGAACATCTCTGACCAGCAGTCGGGACCCACCACGGTCACCTCTCGGTGCTGAGGCGAGAGGCGACCTGAGAGCTGCAACAGAGAACCAAGTCCACTGACCACACCCCTGGGCCTCCACAACAGCCTGGAGCGAGTCCACTGACCACACCCCTGGGCCGCCACAACAGCCTGGAGCGAGTCCACTGACCACACCCCTGGGCCGCCACAACAGCCTGGAGCGAGTCCACTGACCACACCCCTGGGCCTCCACAACAGCCTGGAGCGAGTCCACTGACCACACCCCTGGGCCTCCACAACAGCCTGGAGCGCGGTACCAGGAAGAGACTTCAATCAGAAACCTATCCAGGCCTTGTGGTGAATGTCGGCGCAGAACACGTGATCAGAAGTCCAGAGCTTGTGGTCAACATGCATTCATGAAAGGAGGAGGGGTTGGGTGGGTTGGGGAGTGAGGAAGGAAGGAAGGAAGGAAGGAAGGAAGGAAGGAGGGAGGGAGGGAGGGAGGGAGGGAGGGAGGGAGGGAGGGAGGGAGGGAGGGAGGGAGGGAGGAAGGAAGGAAGGAAGGAAAGGAAGAGAAGAGAAAGGAAAGGAAAGGAAAGGAAAGAAGGAAGGAAAGGAAGAGAAGAGAAGAGAAAGGAAAGGAAAGAAGGAAAGGAAAGAAGAAAAGAAAGGAAAGGAAAGAAGGAAGGAAAGGAAAGAAGGAAGGGATAGAAGGGAAGGAAAGAAGGAAGGAAGGAGGAAGGAAAGAAGGATTGGGAGAGAAAAATAAATAAATAAATGAACAAATAAATAAAACAAAGCAAAAAATCGTCCATGGAAAAAAGGTCTCAAAAGTGCCCAGGCCACAATGGATCCAACTGATGAGGAAGCAGGACATCTATCCACATCCACCGAGTGTGTCTCTTGAAACTTGAAGAGTGAGGGGTAAATTATTTTACATGGCAGTGCCAAACTCTTAATTTATTCTTCTTCAAAAAAGAAATTAATTATTCTTTGTATTGCGTCTCCTGATTCTGGAAGGGCTGGAGAAGGGTGATAACGAAGATAAACAGTAAGTAGCAACTCCACTTGCCTTAGACATCTTTCCCCAAGTTATGTCGAATGTTATATTATAACAAGTAATTAATATTATACATACTAATTAATGCAGTAACAAATCTATGTCTTTCTGGGCTTCTTTGGTATCCACATCTATCCAATAAAATAACTTCCACAATGTCATTTTAATAGAATTCCAAAACCATCTTCCGATGAGGCACATGTATTAAATATGTCACGTCAAACAAGCAACTGCCATATTTGATTTTATACAGAAACAAAAAAAACCTACTTTATTAAAGATTTCCGCAAACATGACTTATTTCATTCTCTACTGCATCAGTGTAAAAAAGTTGCGACAATCTGTGCAAAGAAGACACATTTCAAAAGAAAAAGGACAGTATACATACTGTAAGTTGTAACAAAACACCTTCTTAAATATGCTGCTTCATACAAGAAGCTGGACTGGAACAAAAAATTTCTTCGTGCACACTGAAAGCAAGTCTAACTCGCACATAATCTGACATGAAAAAACCCCCCAGAAATAGTCTTAAGCCTGATTCTGATAACAGAGAAAAACCACCTAATTCAATAGTGTCATATAAACCATGATAAATCTTAACAGTACAAATAGTAAATATGAATAATAAATATAAACAATTTCTGCAACTGCACAACTTATCATATTTGCTGAATGTCCACAAATATGGTTTCCTTTCTCATGCAAATAGTAAATAAAAATAACATTCTATAATGTTACAATGAAAAACCAATACATCATAAATTTAAAAGTGTGAGACACTGTCAAAAGAAAATATGCATGCATGATAAAATATATCAATATATTAAAAAAAGAAGATAATACACTCATTATCAAGATCACGAGATTGCCATACATAATACCAAGATTTGTTGAATTCGAGAATTTTCAGCTTGAGCAAAGTCTACTGATTTGTGTAGCAACAACACAGTTGACAAGAATAACCTGTTTTAAGAGATTAAAAAAACAAAACCCCAACAGAATCCCCAAATGATGAAAATACTATAAATATTGGGCATCAAAGAAAGGAAAGAAAAGTGAAAGATTTGTAAGATTGTGTGGGACTTGCATGCATGAAGTTTGAGCTCAATCACAAAACCCTTGCCCCAACCATGACAAAAGCAGCAATGATAATTTTTTTTTAATAGAAAAAGAGAAAATAACATTAATAATCAAAGGTGAAGTTTGCAGTTGGACACCTTGAGAGTCTAGACTAAGTAAGTCAGCACCATTTGAATCGGTACTGTATCAGTCAAGATTGTTTGAGTCAAGATAATTAGTAAGTCAGCACCATTTGAATCGGTACTGTATCAGTCAAAATTGTTTGAGTCAAGACTAAGTAAGTCACCATTTGAATCGGTACTGTATCAGTCAAAATTGTTTGAGTCAAGACTAAGTAAGTCACCATTTGAATCGGTACTGTATCAGTCAAGATTGTTTGAGTCAAGACTAAGTAAGTCGGCACCATTTGAATCGGTACTGTATCAGTCAAGATTGTGCGAGTCTAGACTAAGTAAAACAGGAAATGTTAGTCAGGACTGGTAGCTGCTTTGTAGGACTGTTGACTAAGTGAGTCAAGACTACATGAGTCAGGACCATTTGAATCAGTACTGTGTCAGTCAAAATTGTTCAAGTCCAGACTAAGTGAGTTAGGAATATATCAGTCAACACAGCGAGTTGCGACTTCGTAAGTCTGAACAATTGACTAAGTAAGTAAAAACTAAGTGAGTAATGACTGCGGGTGATGAGACTGTACAACTAAAAAACTACATCAGTAAAAACTCAATCAGTAATGACTATTTTGAGTGGAGACAAAATGAGTCAAGACTACTCAAGTCAGGACTGCATGTGTAAGTGGAGACTTTCCTAATCACTACAGGTCAAGTCTAAAATCATGAGTCAAGACAGCGCAAGTCTATGCTGTGTAAGTCATGACTAAAAGAGTCAAAACTACGTGAGCCAGAACTATGCTACCAGTCATGACAGGACTGTGCGAGTTGGACCTGCATAATTCAGAACCATGCAAATCAAACTCTTGAACATTTCGTAGCCTCACAGACCGTTTCATCATGACTGCCCGCGTCAGAGTAGCACAAGCTGCAAGGAGCAGATGACTGACAGGACAGACTCACCCGAGGGCTGACAGCCAGAGCGTGCAGAGTCGAAGACCCGCTGTCCTGCAAAACCACAAGGGCTGCCAATGAGTGGACGAGGGACAAGGGAAGAGCAAGGGGAAACAGCAAGGCTGCAGGGGACGGACCTGAAAGACCGACTCCACAAACCATCACCATGCACAGACAGCACTGGGGTGGGGTGGGGGTGGGGGGTTGGGGGTTGGGGGGTGGGGGCAGTCCCCCGCAAGCACCAGGAAGCCAGTTTCTAATCCAGATGTGTGCCCAGTCAGCAGCCAGTGGGCTTCCATCTCCATGCAGAGGGTGTTCGATGTGTGTGAAGAGAGTTCCAAAATACACTTACCAATTGCTGTATGTAGCAAGTGCTGTGTTATGTCACAACCGTATCTGACCACCTCCAAGTGAATGAATGTATTTAAAGGAGATTTCTAGCCTAAATGCCTTTGTAGGCTATTCAAGGCCATTAATGATGAAAGACAATGGAGCTGGTTTGAGAGCGAGTCAAGTCTAAATTTTCCTGGATATGTGTCTTTCGGGAACAGTGTAGGTGGTCAATGGGTCTACACCTACCCCAACTCACAGGGAGAAATCCAAAATGAACTTAAAATGAATTTTAATTGGTTGAAATGTTTTAAAACAAAAATTACATATCCACTTTTACTCCACTTATGTTTACTCTCCCCATGTTTACTGACTAGTTCAAATGCACCAATAAACATTCTTTCTAAACCTTGTATCTTATGGGTACATTAATATAACTTGAATTTGCCTTGTCTAAAGTTTCCAGTTTTTCTCTTCAAGTTCAAACTCTTGATGAAATTCTGCAGAGATGATGACATATCTGTATACCCACATCTTTCCCCAAAGGAAACATTACCACAAAATGGAGAATTTTGCAGTGAAAGTGTGCATACAAAACTTTTCCCAAACTGTCTTATATGAGTATGAGTCACATTCTGACCAACTTTGTATCAATCTTACAGATTTGTCAGTTTCAAACTTGTAGAGACTTCATTGAACTCTTCCTAAAGAATTTTCATGTTAAGGCAAGGCATTTGATTTTGATTCCACATTGACAGGTATGTATTCAACAGATATCCTTTTCAGCTCACTGCAAATTCATCGTACGTCATCAAAAATCACCTGGCGCTGCAAGTAGAAAATGTCTGCATCTATTCTTTACCGTTTTTTCTTGAAAAAAACCACACCCAGCAATGCTCACACCATAATCAGACTACCACTGCACTCTGAGCACACAGTCAACGACAGCATCACGCCAAGCAGGTGCGAGGATGAGAAGAGACGGAGGTTGCATCCCAAGGTGCCCCATGCCATGCAAGCCTGCAAAGGCAACAAGGACCACTCCCCTCGCTGCCAACACACTAACACCTGTGCACAGGACCCAGTCACCAGGGCTCTAGTGAGAAGTGAAGTCATTCGGGAATAGACTTCACCACAAAATATCACGGATGACATTCTTGTCACCTGCAAAGTCACGGCCTGCAAATGTAATAACTCTTCTTTCCTTTGCAGTTCATCCCTGACCTTTAAAACAGACGGTTGAAGGTACTGTTCCCACACAAGGTCTTGAAACCTTTTCTGTTAATCTTCTGTTTTGGTTGTGTATTGAGGCCCGTTTTAATTGAGCAATGCTTATGTCTACTTTGCCGCAGCAGCGATCTCATCTAACCAATCAGGAGGCAGAACTAGACCAAAACTGCATCCTGATTGGTTACAGACAAGATAGCTACTGCGGCAATAAAGGTGTAAGCATTGCTGCATTGACACAGGCGTTTAGGAAGCACTAACTTTTCAATGTGATTGAGGACAATACATTTTTACTTAAAAAAAATGTCAAAACTAGAATATCAAAAAATGTCTGAAGTAATGGGATTTAGAAAAACGGAATGCAACAGTATGACAATGCAGTAGAATAAATTATGTTGATGGACAAAACTACAAATTAGCTTTGGAAAGTTATACTGACAACCTGGATGAGGTTGAACGGGCGGGCAGCAGAAGTGAGTACATGTATTTGGTCTGAGGTGCTCCTTGTTGGAAAAATGAATGGCTTATCTCCATTAATTCTTCTTTTCTTTCAGTCTAAGCCATTCACTGTTCCACTTGCATCACATTCGACAGGAAGTGCATTTTTCATTTTTCTGTGGTAAATGTGCTTTTTTACCCATAGAATGATATGACTTGTCACACAGTAGTCTGTATGAAACCTAACACTGAGTCTAGATTTGTTGCATTTTCCCCCTTGTATTCTGTCATTAAGGTAGTAATTTATTTCATTCTTCTTTTTTTTGCTTGCTGAATCTGCAGTCCTTCAAGAGAAAGAAAGCTTGAAAAAAATCTAGCAGGTGAGAAGTGTCCTCACCCAAAAAACATCTACAAGTTACAACACAAATTGTCTTAATTTCTCAATTACAGACTTTAACAAGAAGGGCAAAGCCCATACGACTCACATGCTTGACCTTGACCTTTATATGACCTTGACCTTCAGGTGACCTTCAAGGTCAAAGTCAAACAACTAAACCTACCAATGACATCATACACTATGAGCTGCTTTGCACATTTTCCCTACCAAAATACATGTGACCTTGACCCAATGTCATGGTCATCCAAGGTCATGCAACACAAAGATGTTAATTCAAGACATAGGAAGCACCATGGTGCTTATTGGCACTTTCTACCATGAGATATGGTCACTTTTAGTGGTTCACTACCCCATTTTGGTCACATTTCATAAGGGTCAAAGTGACCTTGACCTTGATGATATGTGACCAAATGTGTCTCATGATGAAAGTATAACATGTGCCCCACATAATTATTAAGTTTGAAACAGTTATCTTCCATAGTTCAGGGTCAGGGTCACTTCAAAATATGTATACAATCCAACTTTGAAGAGCTCCTGTGACCTTGACCTTGAAGCAAGGTCAACCAAACTGGTATCAAAAGATAGGGATTACTTTGCCCTATATATACCATTTATAGGTCAGGTATCCAATCTCAAAAACTTCAGAGAAAATTGAGAAAATGTGAAAAATGACTGTTTTTTAGACAACATTTATGGCCCCTGCGACCTTGACCTTGAAGCAAGGACAAGTCACTATGTATGTTTTTTGAGGCCTTGTCATCATACACCATCATGCCACATTTGGTTTTGATAGACTTAATAGTCTCAGAGAAAAATCCAACGTTAAAGTTTTTGGACGCCCGGACGCCCGGACGGACGAAAAGAGTGAGTACATAGACTCACTTTTGCTTCGCATGTGAGTCAAAAAAAGGTGTTCCAATTATTTCTGAAGAATACAGTATATATTATTTTCAAAAGTTAACTCATTATTCGAGCAGTCTGCCATGGACTACAGGTGGGTTAACTGAAAGTTCAGAAAAGACCTACTCTTTGAAGAACAATTTTCTTTTATGCAGGAACACAAAATAGTTCTACATATACGTTCAGTGAGTAAAAAAATATTTGTTGATGCCTACTACCACCATCACCACAGAAAAGAAAAACAAGCCATGCTTACTGTACTGTTCAACAGGCATAAGCTACAACAATATGGCAACTACAAATGAAAACTCTTAACATCACTTGTAAACAACAAAACTGATTCAAATAAACTTTTGACTGCCCCAAAACAACATTTTTCTACTCTAATAACTGAATATAACAATAACAACAATCATAACAATCATCAAAAAGTTGGACATCAATATGGCAAACAACAGTCCACAACCAAACAGCACATGCTTTCAAACTAAAAACTAGTAAATTACAAGCAGCCTCCATAAAATCAAGCAGGCAGACATAAAAATCATGGTAGTCATCAACATCACCATCAAGAGTACATAAAGTGACCAATGATAGACTTATCATCTGAAATACAAGACAGCAACAAAACAATTCTTGAATCCCTTTACACAATTCAAGTATAAGTTTGTAATTGACTTGATGATGAACGTCACTTTTTTCATTCTACATCCTTTGAAAAGGAAATAAAAAATGAATAGTTTCCTTTCCTTCCTTCCTCGGAATCAATAATAGGTATGTAAACAGGTGTATCATAATAGACACAACTCGAATACAAAGCATAATAATTCAACAGACTGGTCTGTTTGAATTAAGCCCTAAGCAAAGTTATCTCCCTTGAAGTTTGCTTAGCATCCCCCCCCCCACCCCCCCCCCCCCCCCCCCCCCCAAATGGGTTGTTGTACAAAGTGCTGCAAGTATAGTTTAAATTCTGTCAAAGCCACTAATTAGTGCCTGCTGTTGTTGTAAAAAGGAACTCTTAATCACCAAAGGGCTAATCCACATAAGATAATAAGCACACCCAACGGCCCGTAATGAGGCAAATGACAAACTGTTAGCATCAGTAGCACTATAGTAGTAGTGCTATGGTAGATGCCAGTTTGCTATGGTAGATGCCAGTTTGCTATGGTAGATGCCAGTTTGCTATGGTAAATGCCAGTTTGCTATGGTAAATGCCAGTTTGCTATGCTAGATGCCAGTTTGCTATGGTAGATGCCAGTTTGCTATGGTAAATGCCAGTTTGCTATGCTAGATGCCAGTTTGCTATGGTAGATGCCAGTTTGCTATGGTAGATGCCAGTTTGCTATGCTAGATGCCAGTTTGCTATGGTAGATGCCAGTTTGCTATGGTAGATGCCAGTTTGCTATGGTAGATGCCAGTTTGCTATGGTAGATGCCAGTTTGCTATGGTAGATGCCAGTTTGCTATGGTAGATGCCAGTTTGCTATGCTAGATGCCAGTTTGCTATGGTAAGATCTACAAGGGATGTTGACACAAATGAAGAATCAATTTCAATGTATGTGACCTTGGCTGAGAAACACAGCTGAAGTAAAAAAAAAAAAACAGTTTTAAGGAAAATGCAGAGTACAGTTTAATCAGTTCACTAAGTCACAAAAACATTTGCCTGATATTTACATCAATGCAAAAAAAAATTTCAAAGATTTTTTTCTATGAACATGCCATTTTTTTCTGGAATATGCATGAATGAATAAATAATGTTAAGGTTGAAATATCTAATTTTGTCAGTTTTCGTACTTTAGCCTTACAAGTCTTCTCATGCCGGGTCACATTATGCACGATCCTGCATCGTAGTCCACCCTCAACACAGCCGTGTGGCAGCAGTGCCTTGGCACTCTCCACAGGGAGTGGACAAGGAAGGATGGATGGACGGACGGATGGATGGATGGATGGATGGATGGATGGACGGATGGTTGGATGGTTGGATGGATGGATGGATGGATGGATGGATGGATGGACGGATGGTTGGATGGATGGACGGACGGATGGTTGGATGGATGGACGGACGGTTGGATGGATGGATGGATGGACGGTTGGATGGATGGACGGACGGTTGGATGGATGGATGGATGGATGGATGGTTGGTTGGATGGATGGATGGATGGATGGACAGACAGACAGACTGACAGATGGATGGATGGGGTTTTACGGCCTATCAGCCTTTGTAGGCTATGTGAGGCCATTTAGCACCCCCCAAAATATCACTAGATTAGTTCTACGTAAGTACAAGTCATGATGTCATTAGTTATTCAACTCTTATGAATGGCACAGGGAGACGCAGTGGGTCTATCCCCCAACCCCCCCCCCCCCCCCCCCCCACCCCTCAAGTAGACATGGGGCTTGGACCTATTGGAAGCCATTGTGTCTCTAAGCTGCCAGAAAGGATGGGTCTAGTGGCTTGGTGATCAGGGAGTAAAGTGCAAAGCTGTTTGAGACTCAGGAGAACGTGATGAGTCCCTGTACGAAAACCACCTCTCTACTATACCCTTCATGCAGCATTCACCAGTACATTACTTTCATTATGACTGTCTGCTTTGTCATTAACTCTTCTCCATCAATCTACCTTTGATTCTTTCCATATGGAACAATAAGAAGAAAATGCTTTGCAAAGTTTATAGTCTTTTTAATTTTACATAAAAATTGGCATGCATGTCTCAATGAAAGGTGCAAATAATGATTTTTAAAACCCCACATATTTCAACAAGGGATTTTCATTAGCAACCTGTGCGCTCAGCATGAAATTGAAAAATCATCAGGGAATGGAAGAGAGTTAAGATGAATGCTGGAGAATCTGATGGCGACACTGTCAAGGATTCATCCACATGAGAGCCTGACGTAACTATGGAAAAAGACATCTGACTGATTCTGCGGAGAGAAAGTGTCCAGCTTACCTCCTCATCATCGATGCAGTCGATGTGCGGAGAGTGGAAGCTGTGATGGTTCATCGGGGCTGTGGCTTTGGGATCGAAGGGGTCCACCACCACTTGCTCCGTCCCTTTGATTTCACAGCGGCAGAATGGGCACCCCTGACCATCGGAGTCCTGCAACAGAAGGACCTGTCAGCTCTTGCCAATGTCCAGACTGCCTGTCTCTGAACCATATCTCCCTCCTGATGAGAGTGCGGTGTTGGAATTATGCAGACTGTCTGTCTCTGTACCACATTTCCCTCCTGATGAGTGTGTGTGACTGTGATGGAATTCTGCAGACTGTCTCTGTACCACACCTCCCTCCTGACTAGTGTGTGTGACTGTGATGGAATTCTGCAGACTGTCTCTGTACCACATTTCCCTCCTGACTAGTGTGTGTGACTGATGGAATTCTGCAGACTGCCTGTCTCTGTACCCCATCTCCCTCCTGACTAGTGTGTGTGACTGATGGAATTCTGCAGACTGCCTGTCTCTGTACCCCATCTCCCTCCTGACTAGTGTGTGTGACTGATGGAATTCTGCAGACTGCCTGTCTCTGTACCCCATCTCCCTCCTGACTAGTGTGTGTGACTGATGGAATTCTGCAGACTGTCTCTGTACCACATCTCCCTTCTGACTAGTGTGTGTGACTGATGGAATTCTGCAGACTGCCTCTGTACCACATCTCCCTCCTGACTAGTGTGTGTGACTGATGGAATTCTGCAGACTGTCTCTGTACCACATCTCCCTCCTGACTAGTGTGTGTGACTGTGATGGAATTCTGCAGACTGTCTCTGTACCACATCTCCCTCCTGACTAGTGTGTGTGACTGATGGAATTCTGCAGACTGTCTCTGTACCACATTTCCCTCCTGACTAGTGTGTGTGACTGATGGAATTCTGCAGACTGTCTCTGTACCACATCTCCCTCCTGACTAGTGTGTGTGACTGATGGAA
>JAWQFJ010019045.1:0-22500 GCA_034096865.1 Theodoxus fluviatilis
CCAGGGGCCTGCTCCAGTAGCTCAGCCAGAGGTGGCTCCAAGCAACCAAAGAGACTAAATGAGTGGGAGGGGGGAATACTCGGGACAGAGTCAGATCATGCATTCACATCCATCCCTGGATTCCAATCACCCTGGGAGATGGAGTCCAGCTCACGCATAACTTCCTGGTCGCCAAAGCCCATATCAGCTCCCAAGAACATCACTACACACATCCACCACTCAAACATTTACTTTTCAGCTTTCTCTCTCCAGGCTGGCTCGAAGATTTACAGACGATTTTTCATTCGGATTTTGCCACGCCACTTTATCACTGGCTCTTGTCCATGTTGCGCGCTGTCTGGTTTCGCCCTCACCAGGCGGACACTGCGAATCCACGCGAAAAGAGACGTTGTGATTGGCACGTGCCA
Organism: Theodoxus fluviatilis; assembly: GCA_034096865.1. NCBI lineage: Eukaryota > Metazoa > Mollusca > Gastropoda > Cycloneritida > Neritidae > Theodoxus > Theodoxus fluviatilis. The sequence goes on from JAWQFJ010019045.1 coordinate 408, forward strand.
ACCGAGGCAAACCCAAAACAAACATTTGGAAAGTTTGCTTTTTAACCTCCAATTTCATCCACGGCACTGTATAAAAAGTTAGGTATAACGAGATTCTTCGTAGAAACCAAAAAATCGCGAGCAGTTTCATGAATCACAAGCGCTGCTGTCGAAACTTCACCCTATTCGAAGCAACGTGGCGCCAAGGGCAGCATTGCGGCATCGCTACTAGAGGCTTCTAGCTAGGCACAGCCTTTTGTAAAAATTGATCACGCTTATGAATGCTGCATTTCTGACACTGAGAAAGGAAGACAGCGGAACGCCTGGGACGCCCGCGGGCTGTGGGCACCCGGACCATCTCCTGGAGAGCTGAAGCGAAGACGGCCGTGTGTGGGACAAAACTGGGTGCAGGGATCTCCCGCTGTCTCTTGCCGCTCTGTCGCGGGAGTCCTGCCTGCCAATCGCTTGGAGCGCTCTCCCTGTGTTTGCGCTGACGACCCCGTGAAGGCCAGCAATGACGCGGGCCATGGTGTGCAGCGAAGCGTGGAGGGTGATTGTTGTTGATGAACATGCTCTTATCTGCTGCGCACCCTCCATTCAATGCAAGGGTTACCAGCTCGAAAAAAGTATTGTCCTTCAACGAAAGAAGAGAGAGAGGGAGAAAAAAGCGAATTGGGAACCACATTCACGAGCACTCGGACAGTTCCGGGAGGAAATCATTAGCGGAAGTGACAGGGGTGCGTTTACTGGTGTAGTGACCAACCAACGGATATAGACTGCATGTCACTAAATCGAAAACAAATTGTTGTTAGAAACTTTCTTTTTGCTTGCTCAGTGTCCTGTCACGAAATCGAAATCAAGTGCTCTTAGAAACCTCTTTTTTGCTTGTTCAGTGTCTTGTCACTTAATCGAAAACAAAGTACTTTTGGACACTTTTTTTGCTCGTTCAGTGTCCCGTACCGTAATCGAAATAAAGCTCTCTAAGAAACCTCTTTTTTGCTCGTTCATTGTCTTGTCACTTAATTGAATACAACGTGCTGTCGGAAGTTTCCCTTGTTTTTTTTGGTTCAAGTTCCTGTCACATAATCGAAAAATAATACTTTAGGAAGTTTTCCCTTTTGGCTTGTTCAGTATCCTGCACGCATCACGTGCAGATGGGCCCTAGAGGACAGCCGCTGTGAAGACACAGTGTTGATCAACAAAAGCGCGTGTGCTGGATTTTGTATGAATAGGCTGCTTTTTATTGTCCTAGAAATGCTTTTTGAGAAATGCGAAAATGGAAACATATTCCTGACCTTTCGTGCTATCATGGTGACTTTTTATCACTTCCGTTGCGTGTTGATATGCAACAAAAACGCAAATAGGGGTAAAACTGCTGTAGTGTGTCCATTCAGCTCCAACCGTCTCTTTTTTAAACGTTTCCTTTTCGTCTCTTTTCAGTATCACCTCAGCATGTCATTCTTTCACGAGAACAAATGCTAATGCATATACATAGGTGCATTTATGAAACAGAAAGGCAGGTCAACTGTGTTTTTGCGTCTGCAAGTTATATTATGTTGAATTATTGCATCACATTTCTGCCTCAAGTCCAGAGTTTATTTCCTCGGCAATTTTTCTACATAAATATTATTTCTGACGACACATCCACAGTCTACAATGGTGCCTGTTACTGTTCATCTAGTATAAAGTGTCCGACATTCATCAATGTATGAATTCAAGATTGAGATCTTATTCCGCGTTTGCATTGAACTAACCGTGAATGCTTCCAGAAAAAAAACGCGTGACACTGAGATGGCATATGTATGCCTGCATCTCTTTCTGCCAAGACCGACACACAGTTGTTTCAGAAAACTGCCCTTGAAACATTTTCCACACGGACATTATAAGAAAACTTCTGGGTTTGGTCAGCGCTGGATAACCCCATGCCTACACTTAAAGCGAGAGAAGTTTTCACAACTGAAAACGCCGCCACAGGTTGCGTCGACTTGTACCCCGGAGTGCGAGCGAGTTAAAATGCCATAAGTGCTGGGTGAATTTCTCGCCTCGTACAAGGCTGGCGACTGAGGTGCCTTATCAAGCCCTAATGAAACTTTCACTCGTCCTCCTTCTCCCGCACTTACCGCCTTTTGATGCCCAAAACACGCACACGTGGGAAACATGTAGCTCCAGTGGGGCCATAAAATGTCACTGACCTTTCCTTGGGGGGTCCTTGAAAACACCCCTCGTGGGAACACATGGCGCGAGTCTCAGCTCCGCTGGCTCTGAAGAGCGTCACAGTGAGGCCAAGGGCGAGTCGAGTGACTTCCCCCAGCCACGGCTCGTCCTCAGCGAAACAGCCAGGCATTTACGGCCCAGCCTGGCCTTGCGTTTGGTCATTAGAGAAACTTGCTAGATTTGATGACTTTAGAATCTGCAGTCGGGTAAATGCTTTGGACGTGTGAGAGTGAAGACATGTTCCAGTCTTTAATGACGTCTTCAGAACAGCCCGATTGGTCAGTTTTCTTGCGAAGAGACTTTCTTCTTGTCTGGAGGAGGCGATCTTGGTGTGCTTTATGGACGGCAAGATGAAATGCGATGTTCATCGCACCACTTTCGCCGCCACGGCAGGGGGGCTCTTTTTCACAACAGGAGTCTTTGGCGCCCCGTAAATATGTCGGACCGCTTGTGAAGTGTTCTCTTCATGAAGTATAAGCAGACATCGATGACTGCTTTTTCAAACATGCTACGAGTCTACGTGCCGCACTCGGTCATATGTCGAGGCTGAGTGCACTTTTATGACGCTATATTACTTTATGTGTAGAGAAGTATGGTACAGATGTATGCAAAACAGGATTTTCAAATATAAGTGACTGGAAAGTGCAACTAGTGTGGCGAGAAGTGAAACGAGCACCATTCATTACTCTTGACGAACATTTTCCTCCACAAACGGCATGCTGGTGTTGTAAATAGCTCATTTTGAATTTATCGTGTTGATTATTAATGTATGGCCTTTAGTTGGCAAAACTGCGGTGACAGTCTCTCTTTCTGCCTTGATTTTCATATCATATGTAATTTCAACACTTCAATCTCAAACAGCTAAAAAATAGGCTAATTCTTTGAAATAATTTTGCTAAACGAATTGTCCATCTGTTCAGAGAAAATTACGTCTTTTGTAGAGTTCAAGCAACGAAACCCTGAAAATGTGTTTACACTCTCAGTATTCCTGTTTCGGGTCGGTTCCTCTCAGTAACCTATGTACATAATTTTTATTTCCCTTGTCCGCCTGTACATCGCACTGAAAACATGGAGGTGTGTTTCCTTTTGTTTCAAAAGAACTGAGACTTTGTGCTGATCATCAAATCTGCCGCAGAAAAGCTCAGCAGGCCTGTTGTCAGCACAGTTGTTGAGGTCTGTTCAAATCATTTTAATCTGATTGTCTGATCGTTGTCAGAAGCGAAGGAGTACAGATATATGTTGTTGTACGCAATGCATGCACGCGAGGACCTCTATCTGGGCCGGAGTAGGAAAAACTAATTGACTTGTTCATATTCAACCTGACATAATTTGTTCAGTCACGTGTCCAAAGCCTGCTCTCGACTGGACGAAACACTAGTTAGCGAACTTTTTCGGCGAACCATGTATTGCGTACGAATAATCGCATGCGAACTTTTTCGGCAAACCATGTATTGCGTACGAATAATCGCATGCGAACTTGGTCGGAGTTCGGTGGATCGGACGAACCAAGGCTTTGTTTCTCAACAGACAACAATAAAATGCTGACGTCACTGTCCGAACCAAGTTACCCTAACTCGGCCAATCTACTTCGACCCATATTTCGATGTTTAGCCAGTGCAGCCATGTAAGTAAACTCCTTATATATTCTAAATATAGCTTAGAGAAGTTGATACCGATCTGTTCTCACGGTTTCTTAGCATGTGTGTCAGTTATTCTTAAAATGAGCATTGTGCATGCGAACCGAACACTAAAAACGCGGACAACATTTGTGTACAGGCATGATTTTCTTAACAAGCGGAGTTTTCCCAGGCGCGATCTCCCATAAACACACCAAAGCACGCCCGCATCATCACATCGTTCTCGCCATTGCATTGCGCTCATACTCGTAAGAATGTCGCCATTGTTAGAAACCATTAAAAAAACAATGGCATTTGGCAGCAAATCTTTGATGTGATCGTCGTACAACGTCAAGTGTTCTGACCAGATAAGGAATGTTAAGTGAAAAACACATTTCCTTTCACCCGAAAGCAGGTCTAAAAACCAATGTGTTGACTGAATCAGAAAGTGATTGAGCGCAAATGATTGCCTGATGCAGTTCGACAGAAATGTTGGCTTACTCTGTTACACTTTTTTTATTTCAATACGAGTCAGAGCTTGTATAAGTCGCACTGCAGAGTAAGCAATCATTCCGCCATTCTGCACCGGTTGCCCTTCAGGTGAGCGCTGGCTGCCCAGCAGGGAAGGAATGAAATCGGCATCGGGGTCGAAAGGTCACCTTTGATGGCGGACGAGGGGGCGCGACCCCCCCAGTGGAGGCTAAGACAGGAAGCGAGAAGGAAGGGCTTGTGTAGCAGTTGCGCCAACCCTCCCAATGCGAGGCAGCTGCCGACACCGAACAATGCTACCACATTCTCCACAGAGAAACCCACGCAAAGACGTTGAAGCTCATGAATTTCTCACTATTCGTTTCATGACCAGTGGCTTTTTTTGACTCGCAACTATTTTCCAGTTGTTGTTTTGTTCTCAGATCTTACGACAGTATCGTCGCTACCGAATCTTCTTGACGAGAGAACCGCGGGGTCGTGAAAATTCTCCGCGTGGACCCTCCGGTAGGTCAAAGGTCGTCCTCCACGCGAGACAATGTCTGGCCACCGCGAGAGTGCAGCACGGGATTGGAAAGGACTGGGTATACTGGGCACTGCCAGCGCGCGGGGATGGGCATCTGTTCTCCATCACACATCTCCAAATCCATTGCGCAAGGCAGGAAGTGAACAGTTACTGTAGCAAACGAATGGCGCCCCAGTGAAAAGTTCATCTGCGTCTTTGATGCAAAATTTGAAGTGCATTGGGACTTTTTTATCTTCTCGTGTGAATCATAGCGCCATTACTTCAGCGGCTAAGTGCTTTCAATGAAAGGTTCGTCTGAATCCTTTAAAAAAGATAAAAAGAAAAAACACTTGACGCTGCTTCCACCAAAATGACGTGAATATGTTGAGGCTGGAGTTTTACTTTGTTCTCTCTTTTGAAAAATTCCTCTTCGACTTGGTGCAGATCTGAACATCTTTTCCAGTCGTTTCCGTCTTAATAATGTTCATATAAGTCAGTGGAAAAGCGCAGCGTACTACTTGAGTACACTGAAGTCAGTGTTAGTGAATAGATGTTTGTCTATGAACATTTAATCTTTTTCGTCATTTAATAATGTAAAACTTTAACGACAATCTTTCTTATTTGGGATGTGGTTTTGCAAATGAATTTACGACCGAGGTTCGTACTTAATTCTGCGCAACGCAGATCACATAATCTCGATGTCAATTATAGGCGACTTAGCCCCTGAAATATTACAGTGTGTGTGTGTGTGTGTGTGTGTGTGTGTGTGTGTGTGTGTGTGTGTGTGTGTGTGTGTGTAAGAGTATTTGTGTATGTCTATGTGTGTGTGCGCGTGTGTGTACACGTGTGTGTGTACGTTTGTGTGTGTGTGCGCGCGCATGCATGTGTGTGTGTATATATGTGTATGTGTCTATGTGCGTGTGTGTGCGCCCGTGTGTGTGTGAATATGTGTGTGCGTTTGTGAGTGTGTGTGCGCGCATGCATGTGTGTGAGCACGTGTGTGTGTGCGCGTTTGGGTGGGTGTGTGCGCGCGCACATGCATGTGTGTGTGTGTGTGCGTGTGTTACAAAGAGTTTGAGTGGAGAGTGCTGCAGGTGAAACAAATAGTGGGCACAGGAAATAAAATGGCAGACTTTGCTCGCCACGTCAAACTATACGTTGCAGGAAGCGTGACGCGGCGTATTGAGACCGAGGCTGACAGTGTGAACACAGATCCGCTATTGTTCATAGCAAAAACTTAGAGACAGATGAATGCCTGTCCCAACAAATGCAAACAAAATGCTGATTTTAAAAACTGTCAGCGAAAAAAGGTGGCCTGTCCAAAATTGCGGGAAATATTGCGTGCTCTTACAGTTTCGTACTAGCCGCCTTTTTTCGCTGAAAACTTATCCGCATAATTGTTTGCATTTGTTGGAAAAGGCATTCATCAATCTATCATGACGTTTTTGCTATGAACGAACGCTGATCTGTTTCAAAAGTGTCAGTCTAAATCTTGATTCGGCCTTTTGCTTGCCAGAGCGTGACGCTGCGAGCCACTATTTCCACGGGAAATGGCGACTGGGCGTTTCTAAAAAAAGTCGGTCTTTGATGCCAGTCGGGAGTCGGCGTTCCCCTGGCTTCCCCGAGGCCAGGCAGAGGCTGGCCGTGCAACCTGTCTGGTGCAGTGCTGGCGCAGCGGAAGATGTCTCTGCCTGAATGAGATCACACGCGCCCGTTGCACTGTGTGGGAATGCGGCTGCCTCGATTTATAGACTGTTCTTCTAATGAAAGCATACGTTTTTCAATCTTCGTTTTAAACAGTACGGAGAAACAAGTGTGAAGAAGAAAATGCAGTGACATTGTGAACTCTGTCGTAACAGGCTGTATAAGGTATCCAGCCATTGTCATCATCGTTGTCATCGTCATTGTCGTCGTCGTCGTCGTCGTCCTCCTCCTCCTCCTCCTCCTCCTCCTCCTCCTCCTCCTCCTCCTCCTCCTCCTCCTCCTCCTCATCATCATCATCATCATCATCATCATCATCATCATCATCATCATTGTCGTCGTCGTCGTCGTCATCATCATCATCATCATCATCATCATCATCATCATCATCATCATCACCACAGTCTTCATGTCAACATCGAAGCCATCGTAAGCAGATTCGCTGTACCTAGGAAAATAGTCTTGTCGTTTTTACTATGTCCCTTCTGTTCCACTCCCTTTTCAAGTTTTCTTTGCTCTTTAAATACAAAATCAGTGTACCATCAATATTTTTGGAAATGTTGCTCTCGGTTCTTCCATCGAGGCCACTGAGAGCAAAAAGTCTTGGGGGTGCCAAGCGTAGGGAATCTCTCCCTAGCCGCGTTTTGCAGGCGCAACATCCGGGCTGTCAGTGCATTGAGAACAAGTAAACAGAGAAACACGTGTTTGTTGGCAAAGTGAAAGTGTTGGGCGTGAAAAATCAAAGGGACTGTATCACTGAATATGAATTGACCGTGAACAATGCGAGAACTAGAGCCTGAAGCACCACGCACCGCATGACACGCACCTGCACTTTTACCCAGACAGACACATTGGAGGCACATCCTGCCCAAACCTTTGCACTGGGCGTGTCTGAGTTAAAAATAGAGTTGAGCTTGCAAGGAAAATATTGTGAATTGGAAGGGCAGTTTAGCTGTTGGTGGGAGCAGCATGAAAATGGTCTTTTCCGGATGAGTAAATGAGGAAACGTCACAGCATTGTTGAGATGCCTCGTCCCTCATGCCCCCAAGACAAAAGCCGCCCCTGTCTTCAGCTGTTTTACAGCCCGAGCACAGCAGGGCACTAACGTTTGCCACAGTGAACAGCCGCACTGCCCCCTAGGCCTGGTGTGGTCACGACAAATCTCCCGCCAATTAAGTCGCCTGGCGCCACATACTCACCCGGTGGTCACATGATCCAGCTCCCGTCGTGCTTTGCGAGTCACGCGTGTCATGCCACCACTATGGCGTGTTGAGGGCTCGACACCCTGGTGACGTGGTCTGCGCTGGTACCTCCTGCCTCAGCTCAGTTGTCTGTCCATCCCTTCCCGTCCCGCCACCTCTCCCGCTTCCTGTTTGGCATCCTTTCTTGCCACACTCCACGCGTCCATCCCTCGCCCCTTTCCCTCTCAGACTGTCTGCCTCAGTTTATGTCTGTCTCTGCTTATGTCTCTATACATATGTATGTCTGTTTGTCTGTCTGTTTGTCTGTCTGTTTGTCTCTGTCTGTTTGTCTGTCTGCCTGTCTGTCTGTCTGTCTGTCTGTCTGTCTGTCTGTCTGTCTGTCTGTCTGTCTGTCTGTCTGTCTGTCTGTCTGTCTGTCTGTGTGTCTGTCTGTCTGTCTGTCTGTCTGTCTGTCTGTGTGTATGTGTCTGTCTGTCCGTCCGTCCGTCCGTCCATCCATCCGTCCATCCGCACGTCTGTCTGTCTGTGTGTCTGTCTGTGTGTCTGTCTGTGTGTGTGTCTGTCTGTGTGTGTGTCTGTCTGTCTGTCTGTCTGTCTGTCTGTCTGTCTGTGTGTCTGTGTGTCTGTCGGTCGGTCGGTCGGTCGGTCGGTCCGTCTGTCTGTCTGTCCGACTGTGTCTATGGCTTTAAGTAATGATAGCCCGACATTTAAAATTCGATGACGTCACTGGTGGCACCATGGCAAGACTTGGCGTGGGGTGAAACAGCTGTCTTCAAATTCAGTCAAATAGTATTCCACGTCTCGTTCGTCATCATCAGGCAGTGGCAACCCTTGTGTTGGGGAGAGAACCTCGTCCGCTGTCACGCAGCGTCGAAGTAAATCTAAAGAGGAGGAATCGTTTGGTTTGTGTTTTGGTTTCACATCAAAATGAAACATGGAACCTTTCGGCTGACATCTGGCAATATTTCGCTACTGACGCAGTTCCACGGAAGTTTTAACTCAGTGTCAGGAAGAAGAACAAAGGACGGGGCTGTACACGTTGGAAGCCACGGGGCTGTACACGTTGGAAGCCACGGGGCTGTACACGTTGGAAGCCACGGGGCTGTACACGTTGGAAGCCACGGGGCTGTACACGTTGGAAGCCACGGGGCTGTACACGTTGGAAGCCACGGGGCTGTACACGTTGGAAGCCACGGGGCTGTACACGTTGGAAGCCACGGGGCTGTACACGTTGGAAGCCACGGGGCTGTACACGTTGGAAGCCACGGGGCTGTACACGTTGGAAGCCACGGGGCTGTACACGTTGGAAGCCACGGGGCTGTACACGTTGGAAGCCACGGGGCTGTACACGTTGGAAGCCACGGCTGTACACGTTGGAAGCCACGGGGCTGTACACGTTGGAAGCCACGGGGCTGTACACGTTGGAAGCCACGGGGCTGTACACGTTGGAAGCCACGGGGCTGTACACGTTGGAAGCCACGGGGCTGTACACGTTGGAAGCCACGGGGCTGTACACGTTGGAAGCCACGGGGCTGTACACGTTGGAAGCCACGGGGCTGTACACGTTGGAAGCCACTTCTTCGTTTTCAAAGCCAACACTTTTGCGCTACGTCGTCCAACTGAACCAGCGTAGGCGCGGACTCGTTTGTGTGCCGCGAGATGGCAGCAGCAGCACCTTCGTCGCCTGGGACTCGCCCTCCGCATTGCATCGGTCAGCTCGCCCTCCTTGCGACGTTGCCCCCTGCCCTCCCTCGCACTGCTGCACGCCCTGCACTGCTGCACGCCCTGCACTGCTGCACGCCCTGCACTGCTGCACGCCCTGCACTGCTGCACGCCCTGCACTGCTGCACGCCCTGCACTGCTGCACGCCCTGCACTGCTGCACGCCCTGCACTGCTGCACGCCCTGCACTACAGACAGATGGCGGCGTCTCCCAGTGTGCCTCGGCATCATTGGCGTGGAGGCAGCGTCATTGCGGAAAGGCTTCTCAACGCACGAGACGGTGCAGTATATCTTTGTCTCCTCGCTTCCTCACTCGGAAACGTCTCGCCGTCTTTACGACTTTCTTCACGCGTCGCGGTCGTAAAAATGTCACGGGCTTTCCAGACTCGCGTCTCAATACCTCTAGACACAGCCATTCCACGCAGGATGTAACTCGTCCAAAACGGGTCGCGAAAGCTTAGCGAAGAAGTCAACGCACCATCGGGCATTAAGGCAAGCCAGGCTTTTATTGTGACGTAAATTGTGTCTCCTCTCTTTCCGGGACGTGTCTGTTCCCTAAGGACACGCGCCCTGATTCCGTGGCACGGTGTCACCATGCAAGACGAGGTGGCCAGGTGCGTGAGAAAAACTATGCTTGGCGATACTTCCCTGCATGCCTATATTGTGTCAGTGAAGCAGAAACACGTGCGTTTGTGCGAGGAGTGTTGTAGTGCGCCTCTTGTCCTGAACATTATGTTGTGATGCATGTTTTGTACGTGCGTGCACGTATGCGTTTGTGTGTGTGCGTGCGTATTTGTGCGCATGTGTGTGTGTGTGTGTGTGTGTGTGTGTGTGTGTGTGTGTGTGTCTGTGTGTGTGTGTGTCTGTGTGTGTGTCTGTGTGTGTGCGTGTGTGTGTATGTGTTTTCACGTGTTATTTGTGCACATTACGTCATACTTTTTTTACTACAAACTTTTTTGTGCTTCTGATTCTAGTTTTTATTCGTCCTTTCTGTCTGCACTTCTTCTTTCTATTCTCTCTCTCTCTCTCTCTCTCTCATTAATTCATGTTCTCTCTTTCCTCGTTTCTTTTTACCTTTAAAAACAAAGGAAGTTAGAAGGAGACGAAGGACACGATTTTCACTTGAAATACGGACGTGCACCATCTGTGTAGAGATGGGGCCCCGACAGCACGAACACCACGGCATTGTAACTTTTGACTGAGGAAGGAAAGGGGAGGATGTTTATTGTAACTTTTGACTGAGGAAGGAAAGGTGAGGATGTTTATTGTAACTTTTGACTGAGGAAGGAAAGGGGAGGATGTTTATTGTAACTTTTGACTGAGGAAGGAAAGGGGAGGATGTTTATTGTAACTTTTGACTGAGGAAGGAAAGGTGAAGGTGTTTATTGTAACTTTTGACGGAGGTAGGAAGGTTGAAGGTGTTTATTGTAACTTTTGACGGAGGTAGGAAGGTTGAAGGTGTTTATTGTCACTGTTGAGAAGGGTACCAGGCACCCACTGTAGGAAAGATGAGGGTGTTTTGTATTTTGTAAAGACCTCCTCATACGTAGACACGTTTCCGGCAACTAAGCTGTTTCCATTGAAACATCACACAGCAGTTTCCATTGGAGACACCACACAGCTGTTTCCATTGGAGACTTCACACAGCAGTTTCCATTGGAGACATCACACAGCAGTTTTCATTGGAGACATCACACAGCTGTTTCCATTGGAGACATCACACAGCTGTTTCCATTGGAGACATCACACAGCAGTTTTCATTGGAGACATCACACAGTAGTTTCCATTGGAGACATCACACAGCAGTTTCCATTGGAGACATCACACAGCTGTTTCCATTGGAGACTTCACACAGCAGTTTCCATTGGAGACACCACACAACTGTTTCCATTGGAGACACCACACAGCTGTTTCCATTGGAGACACCACACAGCAGTTTCCATTGGAGACACCACACAACTGTTTCCATTGGAGACATCACACAGCAGTTTTCATTGGAGACATTACACAGCTGTTTCCTTTGGAGACATCACACAGCTGTTTCCATTGGAGACATCACACAGCAGTTTCCATTGGAGACATCACACAGCAGTTTCCATTGGAGACATCACACAGCTGTTTCCATTGGAGACATCACACAGCTGTTTCCATTGGAGACGTCACATTCGCAAGTCCAGAGAGCAATGTTCTGACAAGTGTCCACCCAGTAGGAACCCATGCTAATTTTTCATGTTCGTCGAACACTTCCTCGAACAGCCAATCAGGTGGCTTCCTGCATGTGATGCAGCGGTAGAGATAAGTCATGTCCGGCCATATGTCCTAATGGTGGCCTATCCTCGCTCGATTCGAAACGTCTGTGGCTTTTGCTGCTTCCTCTGTCAGTTGTAGATGTCATGACGCCTAAATACGAATTTCGTTTACAGTTCTATATCACCGTGTCTTTCTCATGTGTGCAGTTTACTGCGAAAAAACTCTTGTCACATGGTGCGCAGGTGACTCGATCGAGTTCGAAGAAAACCAAACACTGCCCATGTTGAACAACTGGGCGGAGAGTTGAGTTAATGACGGCTCTAAGATGCCATTTCACACCGAAGGGTGTTTTTCTTGTTTGTTGACGGGGAAGTGGTTTCCTTGCGAGTTGTAAATCGAAAGGAAAACTCCAATCACTGTCAGCACGATGTTGCGGGGGGGGGGGGGGGGGGGGGGGGGGGGGGGGGAGTTGGAGAGACATCTATCAACACACTCAGCTTCACGTCAACCACGTGGCCTAGTGGTGTCATTGTCGACTGCCACGTGGGTCATCATGGTTTATTTTCCGGCAGATGCCCCGTTTTTAATCTCCCCCGGTTCTCATTCAGCTGTTTTACCCGACACACAGAAATAGGGTGTCCTTTCAACAAAACTTGCCACATGTGATGAGACCTTAGCTTCTGAGAGGGTACCAGGCACCCCCTGCAGGAAGGGTGAATATCTTTAATATACAATGTAACTTCTCACCCATGACTGGATGTGTATTCTGCACGCTGTTACCCCCTGGTCATCGCGCCACTCATCTTGTCACTCCAACACATCTCAACTTTTGGGGAAGCATCGGCTGTATACTTGATGCATGTCTTCCAGTTTTTAACAAGCATAAGGTGATATTTGGGTGCGAACATCTGATCGGGCCTAGACTGCATTGAGGAGTATTCCATGGACTTGAGAGGCTGTGGGTGTGATTCAGTGTTTGACAGAATGTTTTTGTGAACCTAGATTGCGTTAAAGAGAAATCGAATCCGTTTGGGAAACTGTGGAAGTCTTGTAAGGTCTGACAGTACTAAGGAACCGCATCCGCGTTCAAGAAGCTTCCGATGTCTAAGTGTAGTTGAGGGCTGTGAGCGGATTTAAAGGGACTGTAGGTGTAGTTGAGATATAGGAGGAGTATCTTAGGGATTTTGGGCGTATTTTAGGGGCTATATGTATTATTGAGGAGCTGAGTTTTTGCTTGAGGAGCTACAGATGTATTTGTGGGAGTATTTGCCGTCTTTGGGTGTAGTTGAAGGACTGTGGGGGTATTCGAGGAGTGGATATGTATTTTACGTCTTTGGGTGTAGTTGAGGGACTGTGGGTGTACTTTAGGGGTGAGTATGTATTTCACGTCTTTGGGAGTTGATGGAATGTGGATGTATTTGAGGAGGGGGTATGTATTTCACGTCTTTGGGTGTAGTTGATGGACTGTGGGTGTATTTGAGGAGTGGGTATGTATTTCACGTCTTTGGGTGTAGCTGATGGACTGTGGGTGTATTTGAGGAGTGGGTATGTATTTCACGTCTTTGGGAGTTGAGGGACTGTGGGTGTATTTGAGGAGTGGGTATGTATTTCACGTCTTTGGGAGTTGAGGGACTGTGGGTGTATTTGAGGAGTGGGTATGTATTTACGTCTTTGGGAGTTGAGGGACTGTGGGTGTATTTGAGGAGTGGGTATGTATTTCACGTCTTTGGGAGTTGAGGGACTGTGGGTGTATTTGAGGAGTGGGTATGTATTTCACGTCTTTGGGAGTTGAGGGACTGTGGGTGTATTTGAGGAGTGGGTATGTATTTGACTCTTGGAGTGTATTTGAGAGACTGGGCGTATTTTAGGAGTGGGTATGTATTTGACTCTTGGAGTGTATTTGAGACACTGTGGGTGTATGTTAGGAGTGGGTATGTATTTGACTCTTTGAGTGTATTTGAGGGACTGTGGGAGTAGTTGAAGGAGTGTAGATGTATTTGAGGTATCGTATGTGTATTGGAGGGGCTGTGAGAGAATTCAAGGGGTTGCGGGTGCAAGTAAGTGACTGTGATTGTATTTGAGGGCTTGAACGGTGCATGAAACGTTAAGAGTGGGTGGGCACCCCAAGATTGATGGAGCCTCCTTGATTTATTGTTGCAGGGCGCACATGCCCCAGGGCCTTTGTGGCGGAGTAACTCGAACCCCGGGTGTTCACACCCTCCAGAGACAGGGCGAGAAAGAAAGTCCACCTCATAATTGCATGCGGGGAGTATCGAATTTTACACTCTGCAAATAATTGTTCTCCGCGGCTTTTCTTTACAGAGTGAATTGGATTGCAATCCTGTTTTTGTCCTCGACATCCTGAGTTCCACGCAGTGATCTGCAAGCTGTGTTTGATCTTTGGACTTTACACGAGCAAAGCGCGAATAGTTCAAGGTTAAGTACTGTATTATTTCTTGGGGAGTTGTCACATTACTATAAAGTGCCGCATTATTCAACAGCGGTGTCTGGCAGAATGAAGATATAAAAGTTCTTCAGAATTCAGGGGCAAAAAACTACTTGCTACAATGGTTTTTGGTTCCTGAAAGATTGTCTATTAATGCAAATGATCGTACATCATGACCTTTCAGTAAAACATACCTGTCTTTGTAGTGTGTTTTAATGGCCTCTTCATCAGAAGGTTGTGTGTTGATAAATAGTGACGTCAATCACACGGCTGTAGCGTTGAGTGTTTCAATAATCCGGACAGTCTCTCAAATAAGTTATTCCTGAGTTACGAAGTACATGATGGTTTTAAGTTTATGGAGAAACTTGTACAGTGTTGTTATGTTGTTGTTGTTTTGTCGTTTGGAATGCTCAACATCTACTTGAGATTTAAAAAATCCACGTCATCAACTGCACACTTGATCATTGCAGTTTTTCTCTCACAAATCAAGTGCAACATAATTATGGCCGGAGCCGCTCGATGCCTCTTTCATCTGCTGGAGCCCCTGGCTGCTGGGCTCTTGGCGCCATCTCCAGTAGCTGAGCCAGGGGTCTGCTCCAGTAGCTCAGCCAGGGGCCTGCTCCAGTAGCTCAGCCAGGGGCCATCTCCAGTTGCTCAGCCAGGGGCCTGCTCCAGTAGCTCAGCCAGGGGCCTGCTCCAGTAGCTTAGCCAGGGGCCATCTCTAGTAGCTGAGCCAGGGGCCTGCTCCAGTAGCCCAGCCAGGGGCCTGCTCCAGTAGCTCAGCCAGGGGCCTGCTCCAGTGGCTCAGCCAGGGGCCTGCTCCAGTAGCTCAGCCAGGGGCCTGCTCCAGTGGCTCAGCCAGGGGCCTGCTCCAGTAGCTCAGCCAGGGGCCTGCTCCAGTAGCTCAGCCAGGGGTCATCTCTAGTAGCTGAGCCAGGGGCCTGCTCCAGTAGCCCAGCCAGGGGCCTGCTCCAGTAGCTGACCCAGGGGCCTGCTCCAGCAGCTTAGCCAGGGGCCTGCTCCAGTGGCTCAGCCAGGGGCCTGCTCCAGTAGCCCAGCCAGGGGCCTGCTCCAGTAGCCCAGCCAGGGGTCTGCTCCAGTAGCTCAGCCAGGGGCTTGCTCCAGTGGCTCAGCCAGGGGCCATCTCTAGTAGCTGAGCCAGGGGCCTGCTCCAGTAGCCCAGCCAGGGGCCTGCTCCAGTAGCTCAGCCAGGGGCCTGCTCCAGTAGCTCAGCCAGGGGCCTGCTCCAGTAGCTCAGCCAGGGGCCTGCTCCAGCAGCTCAGCCAGGGGCCTGCTCCAGTAGCTCAGCCAGGGCGGCCCCTAAGCAGCCAAAGAGACTACTGAGAATCACCAGGACATGGAAAGATAAGTTCCTGAAATCGAATTCATTGCCTACGAGCACCACGGTATCAGCTCTGCGAAAATAGACACGAAGAACTGGCAACTTCTGGCCCAAGATTCTCATTCGGAAACCCGAGCCGGTCCTCGACTTGCGTCGCCATTTTGATGACATCACCGTGTCGTCTTCTTGTCCGCACTTGTGTACAACGCACAATGCACTGGTGACTTGCGACGTGACGCATTCAAACCTTGAGTCAGATAGGGGAGGGTGGTTGGGTTGGGGGCGGGGGTAGGGGGTGGGGGGTTGAGATGGGGATGGGTGTAGGGGAGCTTTTACGAAGCAAGGCGGAGGCAGGGTTGGGAAGGGTAGAGAGATGAGGAGCGAGTGATCATGGGTAGGAATAGAGTAATGCTTCAGATGCAAGTTTGGCAGGTGCGGCAGCAGGAAGACGGTAAATGTATTTGTAGAGACATTGATTTCATATAACAACTTTTCACTCGTGCTTAAGGCTCATACGGCTTTATAATCACCCCCTAATCATTGGACCACTTGATTAAAACAGCGTAGGAAGGATAGCAGCAGGGATGGGTATACAAGTTTTGAGAATACAAGTCTAATTGTGTGTGGGTTGTTCTTTTTACGGGGAGGGGGGGGGGGGGGGAGTCGGGGGGGGGGGGGGACAAAAACTGTCTTGGCAATAAGAGACGTTCTAAGTTTTTTCTTTTGGTAGAAAGAACTGCTTCGTGACTTATATCCTTAGTGAGTTACGAGGACTTTCAGAGTGCATCCATTCAGTGTGTGGACAATCTTTGCAACAGCGCTGTCCAAGTTTTAGAAGCCTGTGTGATGGAAGACGTGGCAAAACGGGAGGAGAGGGAGGATTATACGAAAACAGTTGATAGCTCGTGGGAATAAGTAGATTAGTATGCAACGGTATCGAGCACTTGTGGTGCTTCAAAACCTCTACATTGAGGAGAACCGATGAGAGCCGTGGTGATGTAGAGGCAAGGAATCTCTGAGACGTCATCGCTGCATCGGAGAAGCTTCAAAGTCCAAGCCGTGAAGGAGAGCCAGATGAAAGACGAGGCTTTGAAGCAAGGATTAGAGGGAGAGGGCTGGCTGTCAGGGTTCTTTCAAAGCACAGGGCGCCACGTGGAGGTGGCCCCTATGCGAGCCCCACGCAAGATCCATCATCTTTTGCAAGCTGCAATCACCGCCTCTCTCTGCAGGCAATGGAGTTGAATTTCCCAGTGGGGCACTGCCTCTCTGTCCACCGCAACTCGAGCTGCCTGCGGCCCTCCCTGTCTGCCGGCTTTTCTCGAGTGCCCCCCTCCACCACCAGATCCTCCACGGTTCTCAGTGCGCCGTGCCACGGGTCCTGACGAGTGCCCTGACACAGTTTCCGCCGTGAAAACCTGTCAGAAGACGAGTGTGGAATGTGACAAATTTGGCGCGCTTGTTTGGAGAGAAGTTTGTCTTGCATTCAACAAGTTGAAGAGCGCGATTAGCGACGGACTCGAGGGTTGAGGGATGGTGAGAGCCAAACACGCAGTGGCGTCATTGCTTGCATTCATAGATGAGTTGTGGAACTGTTCAAAACTGAATGCGGAGTGTGCTTTGATTTATGTGACATCCATTATCTCAAGCATTGTGTGTATTAAACTCAGAGGCTTATTATAGAGATGTCTAATATTTGTAGGGTTTTCCCCACTCCGGTTACCTACATCCCAAGCAAAAAGGGTTTCGGAGAACTTCATCACGGTCCACCTAGCAACGCACATACCTAGACGTTTGTGTGTCAGACGATACAATAACTGTTTGTAGGAATATAGCAGTGTTAGTGAGAGACAAGAGCACGCACACCCAGCAGTCCTTATACGCAAAGCCAGCAAGACGTGAACCAAAGCCTTCAACGTGGTCACGCAAGCCATGTGTGAGGAGTTCCTGAAAAGGTGAGAAAAAAGATTTATTTTGCATCGTATCTAATTTATCTTCTTCTGGAATACAAACCAATTAGAGGATCAGATCAGATGAGTTTCGTCTTATCTCTCGTTGTGGCACGGTTGCAGCAACTAGCATACCTCCCTTCTCTCTCTCTCTCTCTCTCTCTCTCTCTCTCTCTCTCTCTCTCTCTTTCTCTCTCTCTCCTCCCAACCACTCTCTCTCCCTCTCCTCCCAATCTCTCTCTCTCTCTCTCTCTCTCTCTCTCTCTCTCTCTCTCTCCTCCCAACCTCTCTTTCTCTCTCTGTGTCTCTCTCTCTTTCTCTCTCTCCTCCCAACATATATCTCTCTCACTCTCTCTCTCTCTTCTCTCTCTCTCTCTCTCTCTCTCTCTCATTCTGTTTGACAGTCATCATCACCAGCATTGAAGTCCTTCGCGTAGCGAAGATGACGTCAGTGTCGTCGCATGTGGGTCCGCACGCCAAACTCTGATGCGCAGGGGCGTGCGCATGCAGGGCAGGCTACGTCAACAGCAGCAGGATTGGGTTCTCTGTCTTTTTTGGCCTGGCGTTACCTTTCGAGGCTGGCCACGCGCTCCACTTCAAAGACCTCGGTGCCATTGCGGGTGAGCTGCCTCCAAGTGCTGCGGTCAGCAGTCGAGGCTTCCCACCCGATGACAGGAATGTTGCAGGACCGCAGTGTCTTCTCGAGCGTGTCCTGTTTGACAGTGGAAAGGCGCACAAGCACACATACTTATTGATTACTTTCCTGTGTGTTACACGACTTTGCACTACATAATTGAATGATCGAAATCGGATACTTTGTTCCATGGTGAACATGCCGAAATCTCTCTGTAAATGCAAAGCCCATTTATAACTTCATGTGAGAAATCCAGAACTACAAGTTTCTCAGGAGGCTTAAGAAGACACCGGATTTCGCACAACGTGCTTCTCATAACGAGCGGCAGGATGAAAGGGAGTTGTATGTCTTGTCTGCTCTGACCGTCCGCCAAGCAGACGCCTTCGTGGGCTGACTCGGCCCTGATCAGGTCCAACGCGACCCGTACTTGCACTACAATGCAATGTCTTTGAACTTGGAGTTTGACAGGCTGATATCTCATCACGTGGTGTCATCGTACATGCTGTCCAGCTCTGAGGACCTAAACGGCTATCCGTCAGCGGCTGACGAGGTAAAGCCGGGGATGACACTGTCAGATGACCAGTGGGATAGGAAAGGGCCTGGGGCCTAACTTGGCTTGGCGGTCAAATAGAAGTTGTCACATGACTCGAAGTTTGACTTCTGCAACGCATTTCTTGCTCGCAGTGTGCAAGAATGTCTAAAGCGTATTTACTGCTGTTGGCGTCGTCCCCAATGCTGATAGCATCCTTCGAATAGTTGTGTTCAGGCATGCCGCCATTTTGGGCGGAACGTTCTTTTCCCTTCGTTCTTTTGACCGCAACTTTGAACGGTGCTACGACGTACATTTGCTATGTTTAGCCTGCACACTGCCTCACAAGACACACACACACACACACTCACACAAAACCCAACCCAGACACACGCGCGCGCGCGCGCACACACACACACAAACACACACACACACACACACACACACACACACACACACACACACAGGGATTTCTGAAGGATCAAGAAAGGGCATGTTTGATTATTTCATCATGTTGCATCATTTGTGACATTTTCTGCAAACACACTGATGATTTGCACGGAATACAAACCTTTCCTGACAGTCTGGCAACCACAAGATCAACATATGTACATCATCTTAATTGTGTTATGACTTTCATGCTGTTATTTAAAAAATCAGAAGCTCTCGGATAAAGTGTGATGCCCCATCATGGCATAACTGTTTTTTCCACCACGACTGCTTCGGTACAGCTGTAAGGAAATGTTCACGCTTGAAAAGCTTCAGCTAACTGCGCAAAGGCGTGTTCTAGTTGCTGTGCGCAAAGGCGTGTTCTAGTTGCTGTGCGCAAAGGCGTGTTCTAGTTGCTGTGCGCAAAGGCGTGTTCTAGTTGCTGTGCGCAAAGGCGTGTTCTAGTTGCTGTGCGCAAAGGCGTGTTCTAGTTGCTGTGCGCAAAGGCGTGTTCTAGTTGCTCTGCGCAAAGGCGTGTTCTAGTTGCTCGATGCTTCGACCTGCTACTCCGAAGTTTCGACTTCGCGTAAGTGAGTTTTGTGGTTTGCCAAGTGTCCGAAGTTCGAGATAGACTTCGGTGATCGCGACTTTTGAAATCCCATGCATACCTCGACGTAGTAAGCCAAAACTGTGTCCTGATCAGTCTTATAATATCGCTCTTTCGTTTGGGAGTCACGGAAAGTAATGATCGTACACTGAGTTTCATAATACTACTACGAGTATCTTAGAGCTCGATGAGGCCGTAGCGTAGACCTATCTGTATGCAACAGTCGCCGAATACACTATCGCTAAGTCCGCTATCGCTAAGTCCGCTATCGCTAAGTCCGCTATCGCTAAGTCCACTTCGGGTACTACGCTCAGTTAGAACACACCTTAACGCAAGTCATGACAGTCGCAGTTTCCCAAGACCTCATGCCGTTAATCTGCGCACGAACGTCCTAGCAGGGCATCTAAAATGCTGTCTTCTCGACTTTCAAAAACATTTGCCTGTTACACAAACCGCGACCTTTCGGTCAAAATAATGATCCTGCTTTGGCAGTGCACGCCACACTCCAGCAACACGCGAATGGCATGAAGAGTTGTCAACATCCAGACCTTCCCCTCATGGCGAGCGTTGCAGCACGTTCGAGAAGCTTCCAGAAACGCCTAGCATTCCAGCGCTGAGGGAGTGTCGCGGCAGATGACCAGGGAAGCATCTCCAGGCGGAGAGTGTTGCGACGTCGAGAAAGAGTTATGTCCCTTTAAGCCGCCATGACGCCGCCGGGGCGACCGATATTACCTTTATTGCGTCATGAAGAAGGCTGCAGGCCTGGTCTTTGCGCTCCCCCTACAGGGCAGGCAGCCCCGCGTCTTGTCCGCCACTCAGACGTCCACAAAGTCCCTCGCAGTCGCAGTCCTCTCCAACTGCACTGGCTACAGGGCTTGCCTGAAAAGCGCGCCCCGATATCGACAGGAGACCGCTTCTTGACGATGATTGGACGTTGCGAGTTTATGATGAAGAAAGACCCTTTGGTCGCCAACAATCTACCGCCAATTCTGAATGCAGGGAGAGGATAGATTCTTGACGTCTTACTTCTAGAGTTTATGGAGGAAAGATGGAAGAGAAAAGCATTGGCGTATTAAATTAAAGCGATATCCACTGGGGCAAGAGCGGACGACAACGTTGCACACTGCATCACAGCAAATGTTGCCCTCGGCAATGACGAAGGCCGACTCTCTGCAACAGTGGCTAGCTCTGATGACGCTTGACCGGCCAGGAAGAACACCAGATGTAACACCCATGACAGCACCACATGGAGTTTGATTTTAGCAACGCAGTGCTCCTCCTTCTCTACCACGGGATAAAATGTAGCCTATGTTGCGGATGTCGCTATGGACATTGCCTGACCTTCACGAAGGTTATGACAACTACCGGAAAGAAGATTCTGATCACAATATGATTTGCAAAGATCGTCATTAAAATAGGTCGTCTTGATGACAGGTTGTATACTACATTTCGCCAGCCCGCACCACAGCCTACTCGGTGATCCTAATGTAACATCGAAACCGGGTTTCGCTTGAAACATCGCATGTACACGTATTTATCTATTTACAGTGACACAGTACTCTGTATCTGGCAGTTTTCAGACAGAGAGATGTGGAGGTACAAAACTGACATGAGCTGCCCTCACTAACCAACAACTTCGAGCTCTCCGTAAACTTTCTCTTCTTCACTTACCGTTCTCCTTTGGACTCTAGTCACTTCATCTAGTGCTCAATTTATAGACAAGTAGTAAAAAAGCCTTTATTACTTAAGATTGATCTAGGGTTTTTCCTCTTCTGTCTTATGTATACTTATGTATTCTTTCATACACTTTTTTTCAACACCTACTAGACTGAAGAAGATATTCGGTCGATCCTGGCCATTAGTGGAAGAACCCTCCACATGGCACATTACCGTGACCCCAGTGCTTTTCCTCGCGTTTTACCTTGAGAATAAATATGGAAATGCAAGCATCCGCTCACCTCGAGGCAATCGTCCCGAGGCAAACCCAGGTGGTGCCGCCTTTACATTCCCATAGCAACCCACGCCCTTCCGCTCGCGAGTGGGAGGACGCGATTTTGAGAAGCGGAGCCACAGAGCGCGGGCACGCAGTACGTTTTACGGTAGGTCCCAAGGACACCCTCTCCCGACCCCTCTGTCGCCGCCGTGTCTCACTTCAAAGGGCATAAAGCCAGGGCAGGTCTTTGGAGTGAAGCCATGTGAGAAGATGGCTCCACACGCAGGGAGGGCATCAAACGGTTGCTCGTCACGACCGTAGCCAAAGAGAGACCTCCAAGTCCCTCCTGATGCGTCGCCATGTTGAGCTCATCTGAATGATCCTTGGGGCTTTGGTCGTTGGTCACGGCGATTGTCTTCGTCTGTTTCTAATGCCAGTGGTTGTTGTCGTCCTTCTCCTTTTCTTCCTGCAGCTGTTTTGTCTCCTGCTCACTGATGGCTTTTACCGTTGCCGATCATGTTTTCCCCGCTGTGGTTCTTGCTGTCGTACCGTT
>JAWQFJ010019045.1:27500-30085 GCA_034096865.1 Theodoxus fluviatilis
ACACCGCCAATTCATGGGAATGCATACAGCCACACTCCTTGTGTCCATCAAACGCCCACTCTCCTTCATGCTTACCTGCGTTGCACGGCATGCGAGAGGTGACGTCGCGACGAGGAGGGGCGAGGCGCCCGAAGGGGTCAGAAGCTTTTCTACGCAGGTGGCTTCGCATAGAAGTGAGGGAAGAAGTTCTCTGTAGACTACGTCTCCCACAGGGTGGCCTGTCAGCAGATAACTCACTCAGTGAGAGGAAAAAAGGTTTGCTCAAAGTACATGATGAATTGCAATACCTTAGCACGTGTGTCTCTCTATTTGCAGAGATCCAAAATTGAGACACAGTCTCCACTGCTTCAGTATGGTTATCCATCAGACGTTTTTGAACAAGGGATGGGGAATTCTCTCGGAATAATTATAGTCGTCAGTGTAGATACGACCAGAAAATCCTCCAGAAGCAGTTTAAACGAAACGATGACCACCTAGTGAAAACATCTTGATGGACAGCGGTTTGCGTCCTACAAGGGGCTATCTCGATGAAAGTTTTGCTCACCGGGCACACCCGTGATTCCCAAAACAAATGGTTTTATACCAAAGGCAGACAGAATTCCCATGTCGTTCTAAACCAAGCCACAGCGTTTTAGTTTATGTTCCGATTCACGTCTTCAATCAAGACCAACTCAACTGTCACAAAGTCATTTCGCACTTCTCTCCATTGAACAACAACCACAGCAGTTTCACTAGTGCATGTTTCTAGAGAAGGTTCACTGCAGAGCGGTCAACTGTATAGAAGCGAAATCCGAAGGTGAATAAAACAACTTCCCAAACGTTCCACAAGTTCATTTCCGCCTGGATGAAGGGAAACAGAAGTTCACAGCTTAAATCTCTTCCTTTCCATACGACATCTCACCACAGTCAAATCCCTAACATCAATAATGGTTCTTGTCAGCAAATACTACAAATACCCACTATGACTTGGCAGCTAATCTCCCAACCAACTAGATTTGCTACGAAACCACAACCACGTGAGACTAAGAGTAGAAAAATATGCGTTCGCACACAAATAATAGTCAGTCCAGGATGCAGAAGAGGAGAACGGGAAAAAAGTATATAGCATGAAAGTTTCAGATAGGTTCATCAACATGAACTAAACAAAGCATCAGTGGAGACATTTCCCCCATATCTCCCTATCCAACTCTACTCTCACACTTCGTCACAACGGCTTTTATGTAATTCTCCCCTCTTCCGCTTCACTCTCCACCCTTTTGATGATCATTCCCAATCGGTTCTCCTTTCTTTGCCTTCCCCCAACGTCTCTTCCTCTCCCCTTTCCTTCTGCCCGGTTATTTCTCCCTCCTCCCCCCTCTTTTCCTGTGCTTTAATCTCTCTAATGCCTTTTTCACTCTGTCTCTTGGGACCATTGAAGACAAATCATGCTGCTGGCGCGTAGACGAGGGTCGAGGCGAGCAAATCCTAGTACATCTCCCGCGATGGGAGCCAAGAAGAGGACAGAGTGTGACGACGCGCGATTCGCGGACGCGAGCATTGGAACACAGTGGTGCGGAAGACGGGTTAGCAGTGATGCATGGGCGCTCGCTGTGGGTCCGCGATCTACACTGACCACCCGTGTCGGGTTGCGACACGGCATGGCGTGAGGCAGGTGACAATGGCTCGTAGCACACGTTCCTCGCGTATATGAGAATATGTGTGCGGCAGGGGGCAGGGGAGCAGAGGGCGGGGATGGTGGCAAGTGGGGCGAGGGGTGGGAGGCACGGAAGACGACAGAAAATGGGGATGAGGAGAGGGGAGAGCTAATGCAAAAATGGACTGACAAAGGTGCGATCGCAAAATTCCCACTTTGAGCACGAGATCTGTGGAGGGAAAGAAGGGTCGCGTGACGAACGACCAGCTTATGGACCGGAAGAACTTGAGTCGTGTTTACGCGCGTACTACAGGTAGTTTTATAGTTCAAGCCTGTTTTGTCCGACACAGAATGTGGCACCATCTCAGCGATCATTCACATCAGGTAAGCCAGAGAGAGAGAGAGAGAGAGAGAGAAGAGAGCGAAGAGAGAGAGAGAGCGAGAGAGAGGAGGAGAGAAAGAGGGAGACAGACACAGAGACAGAGACAGAGAGAGATGAGAGAGACAGAGGAGAGAGGAGACAGGAGAGAGTGGAGAGACAGAGAAGATGAGAGAGAGAGAGAGAGAGATGAGAGAGATAAGAGAACGAAACGAAAAACGACCGATTTACTTGTATGCCACCATCATCCACAACTACCTACTCGAACATTCCCAACTTTGTTTTAGGTCCTCTTTTTCTTTAAATCATAAATTGCTTCCCTCAATACCTCTTTTTCTTCTTCTCATTCATTCTCCTTCTCCTCCACCCACTTCCTCTAACCACAACTTCCCACTTTCTATCACCTCCGCCTCTTCCCCTCTCCCCTTTTCCCTTACCCTTTTCCTCCTTCTCCCCTTTACCTATTTTTTTTCTTTCTCCTTTTGCTTCCCCTTTCTCCCTTTTTTCTTTCTTCTCTCCTCTCCCCTTTTTTCTTTTTTCCCTCTTCCTTTTTCCTTCCCTTTTTTTTTCCCC
>JAWQFJ010019048.1:2500-5000 GCA_034096865.1 Theodoxus fluviatilis
GGGGCAGCTGTGGGGGAGCACTGAGTGACCAGGGGCAGCTGTAGGGGAGCAGTGAGTGACCAGGGGCAGCACTGAGTGACCAGGGGCAGCTGTGGGGGAGCACTGAGTGACCAGGGGCAGCACTGAGTGACCAGGGGCAGCACTGAGTGACCAGGGGCAGCTGTGGGGGAGCACTGAGTGACCAGGGGCAGCACTGAGTGACCAGGGGCAGCTGTAGGGGAGCACTGAGTGACCAGGGGCAGCACTGAGTGACCAGGGGCAGCTGTAGGGGAGCACTGAGTGACCAGGGGCAGCTGTGGGGGAGCACTGAGTGACCAGGGGAGCACTGAGTGACCAGGGGCAGCTGTAGGGGAGCACTGAGTGACCAGGGGCAGCACTGAGTGACCAGGGGCAGCTGTAGGGGAGCACTGAGTGACCAGGGGCAGCTGTGGGGGAGCACTGAGTGACCAGGGGCAGCTGTAGGGGAGCACTGAGTGACCAGGGGCAGCTGTGGGGCAGCACTGAGTGACCAGGGGCAGCACTGAGTGACCAGGGGCAGCACTGAGTGACCAGGGGCAGCACTGAGTGACCAGGGGCAGCTGTGGGGGAGCACTGAGTGACCAGGGGCAGCTGTGGGGGAGCACTGAGTGACCAGGGGCAGCACTGAGTGACCAGGGGCAGCACTGAGTGACCAGGGGCAGCACTTAGTGACCAGGGGCAGCTGTGGGGGAGCACTGAATGACCAGGGGCAGCTGTAGGGGAGCAGTGAGTGACCAGGGGCAGCTGTGGGGGAGCACTGAGTGACCAGGGGCAGCACTGAGTGACCAGGGGCAGCACTGAGTGACCAGGGGCAGCTGTGGGGGAGCACTGAGTGACCAGGGGCAGCACTGAGTGACCAGGGGCAGCACTGAGTGACCAGGGGCAGCTGTGGGGAAGCACTGAGTGACCAGGGGCAGCACTGAGTGACCAGGGGCAGCACTGAGTGACCAGGGGCAGCTGTGGGGGAGCACTGAGTGACCAGGGGCAGCACTGAGTGACCAGGGGCAGCTGTGGGGCAGCACTGAGTGACCAGGGGCAGCTGTGGGGCAGCACTGAGTGACCAGGGGCAGCTGTGGGGCAGCACTGAGTGACCAGGGGCAGCACTGAGTGACCAGGGGCAGCTGTGGGGCAGCACTGAGTGACCAGGGGCAGCACTGAGTGACCAGGGACAGCTGTAGGGGAGCACTGAGTGACCAGGGGAAGCACTGAGTGACCAGGGGCAGCACTGAGTGACCAGGGGCAGCACTGAGTGACCAGGGGCAGCACTGAGTGACCAGGGGAAGCACTGAGTGACCAGGGGAAGCACTGAGTGACCAGGGGAAGCACTGAGTGACCAGGGGCAGCACTGAGTGACCAGGGGCAGCACTGAGTGACCAGGGGCAGCACTGAGTGACCAGGGGCAGCTGTGGGGAAGCACTGAGTGACCAGGGGCAGCACTGAGTGACCAGGGGCAGCACTGAGTGACCAGGGGCAGCTGTGGGGCAGCACTGAGTGACCAGGGGCAGCTGTGGGGAAGCACTGAGTGACCAGGGGCAGCACTGAGTGACCAGGGGCAGCTGTAGGGGAGCACTGAGTGACCAGGGGCAGCTGTGGGGCAGCACAGAGTGACCAGGGGCAGCACTTAGTGACCAGGGGCAGCTGTGGGGGAGCACTGAATGACCAGGGGCAGCTGTAGGGGAGCAGTGAGTGACCAGGCGCAGCTGTGGGGCAGCACTGAGTGACCAGGGGCAGCTGTGGGGCAGCACTGAGTGAGCAGGGGCAGCACTGAGTGACCAGGGACAGCACTGAGTGACCAGGGACAGCTGTAGGGGAGCACTGAGTGACCAGGGGCAGCACTGAGTGACCAGGGGCAGCTGTAGGGGAGCACTGAGTGACCAGGGGCAGCACTGAGTGACCAGGGGCAGCTGTAGGGCAGCACTGAGTGACCAGGGGCAGCACTAAGTGACCAGGAACAGCACTGAGTGACCAGGGGCAGCTGTGGGGGAGCAGTGAGTGTCCAGGGGCAGCACTGAGTGACCAGGGGCAGCTGTAGGGGAGCAGTGAGTGACCAGGGGCAGCACGGAGTGACCAGAGGCAGCACTGAGTGACCAGGGGCAGCTGTAGGGGAGCACTGAGTGACCAGGGGCAGCTGTAGGGGAGCACTGAGTGACCAGGGGCAGCTGTAGGGGAGCACTGAGTGACCAGGGGCAGCTGTGGGGCAGCACTGAGTGACCAGGGGCAGCTGTGGGGCAGCACTGAGTGACCAGGGGCAGCACTGAGTGACCAGGGGCAGCTGTGGGGCAGCACTGAGTGACCAGGGGCAGCTGTGGGGCAGCACTGAGTGACCAGGGGCAGCACTGAGTGACCAGGGGAAGCACTGAGTGACCAGGGGCAGCACTGAGTGACCAGGGGCAGCTGTGGGGGAGCACTGAGTGACCAGGGGCAGCACTGAGTGACCAGGGGCAGCTGTAGGGGAGCACTGAGTGACCAGGGGCAGCACTGA
>JAWQFJ010019048.1:7500-17500 GCA_034096865.1 Theodoxus fluviatilis
CACCACTACCACCACCACCACCACCACCACCAATAACACCACCAATAACACCACCACCGCCACCGCCACCACCAATAACACCACCACCGCCACCGCCGCCACCACCACCACCACCAATAACACCACCACCACCACCACCAATAACACCACCACCACCACCACCAATAACACCACCACCACCACCACCACCACCAATATTCTCTGTATACTATGCCCCTGAGCAGACTAATAGAGAGTCATCTCATCCCTTACCATCTCTATGCTGATGACACCATGCTCTACTTGACGGCGTCGCGCGAGAATTTCCACCAAGCGAAATCAAAACTAGACGAATGTTGACATGACATCAAACATTGGATGAGTGACAACTATCTTAAATTAAACGAAGAGAAAACTGAAGTTATTCTTATTGGTGCAGACACAAACACGAAATAATTATCCTACAAGGACATCACCATTGCTGGAACCAAGGTACAATTTTCAGACAGTGTAAGATACCTGGGTTTACACATTGACAGGCAACTATCTCTTGATAAACACGTGGGCCATGTGAAATCAGCAGCCCATTTACAGCTGCGTAGAATAGCTAGCATAAGAAATTCTCTTACAAAGTCACCCACTTCGACACTTGTTGCAACTCTTGTTTCATCTCTTCTAGACTACTACAACAGTGTGTTGGCAGGAGCTACTCAAAAACAACTCTACCGACTTCAGCGCCTTCAAAATATTGGCGCCAGGATTGTTGAACGCCCTCCCAGGAGGGCCCACATGACACCAATTTTGAAAAGCCATCATTTGCTAACGGTGCAGAGTCGAATCAGATATAAGGTTCTCTGCATCGTCTTCAAATGTGTCACAGACAATGCTCCTGTCTATCTGCAAGAACGTCTAAAAGACTACAAGCCAGCGCGAAATTTAAGATCTTCAAGTAAAAAAACTCATAGATGTTCCGAAGAAAACAACGAAAGCTTATGGTAACAGGTACTTTTCCTTCACAGGCCCAAAGTATTGGAACAACATTTCAGAACGACTCAGAAAGTCATGGAGTCTAGAAGATTTTTTAAAAGGACTAAAAACACATCTTTTTAGCCAAGAAGCTTTGTTTTCGTGACTATGTTGCGCATTGAGCATGCCGTCGAGGTGTGAAATCTGCGCATACCAAGAATACACATACATGCATACAATACCACCATCCCCACCACCGCCACCACCACCATCAATACCACCATCACCACCACCAATACCATCACCACCACCATCAACACCACCAATACCACCAATACCACCACCAATACCACAAATACCACCACCGCCGCCACCACCAATAACACCACCACCACCGCCGCCGCCGCCGCCGCCGCCACCACCGCCACCACCGCCACCACCACCGCCACCACCACCACCACCACCAACAACAAAACCATGGTGATGACAAGACGCTCGAACACCCAAACATTTCTAACCACAACCCACATGGTGGCAAGTAAAAGTACATTTAATTTCATTTTCAAAATGTTTCAAGCAGCCCCTCTTGTCATGACGTCAGATTTCGTGACAAGCGTTCCGTTTCATGATATACAATACATTACTCTAAAGATTGTCTGAATGTTTTTGTTCACCCTTCATTCAGTATTGTTCGACCTCGGTGTTCGTGAAAAACATGAATCTGGGTTAATTTGTAAAAGATCGCCCATTTGTAAATTGTCACGACCACATACATCAACAATTGACAGTCTGAAGGAAGGAAGGAAGGAAGGATGGATGGATGGATGGATGGATGGATGGATGGATGGATGGATGGATGGATGGATGGATGGATGGATGGATGGATGGATGGATGGATGGATGGATGGATGGATGGATGGGTGGAGTTTTACGACCTATCAGCCTTTGTAGGCTATGTAAGGCCATTAAATACCAAATGCACTAGAATAGTTTAGAGTCCGCGCAAATCAAGTCACGGTGTCCCTAATCATTCGCCTCTTACGAATCGTGTAGGGAGACGCGGGGGCTCTATTCTTTTAACCCCCACCCCACAGGGGGAGTTTGGAGAAGGGATTGACAGTCCGAAAACTGAAGTGGGTTTTTTCCCCCGACAAACGACCTTGGGAGTTTCACCTTCGACGTCGACGATGCCCTACTTTCGCATGGCGCCAATCAGCATCGAGTTTCCAGGCAAACGCAGAACTAGGCAACGTAGCTTCCTGGGACTTCAGCGGACGAAGAAACCGCAAAAGACGACGACGAGAAAATTGAATTGCAAACCAAGGATAACAAGCGGACGATTATTGGCGAGCGGTGGACACCAGAGAAGGCTCTCTTGGGATAGAAAGCAAAGCGACAATTGAGGCAGCAATCTTGACTTTATCGATTGCGAGACTTTTTCCAGGACCAGAGTTTAAACTTCGACCAAAAAAGAAAAACGCCACATTAAGGAAGAAAGAGGGCAAAAATCCAGTGGAAGAGAAAAGGAAGAAGGACACACACGAAAATGTTTGAGACCGATTCCTTCTAAAAACTACCCGTAAGTTTCAGGCTGGAACTTGAAAGTTACTCTGTGCCACATAGATTACCAGACAATTTCTGTCACCGTTCCGTCAAGTGATCGAACTAATTCTCAAATATTATGCATGCCATTCAAATCAGGAAGAGGGTTCTGGGATAGTATTCACTCACGCATGTCTGCTTTGTAGCTTGGTGTATTCATCCGGTAACATTACTTCTTCAAACATTCAAACATTAAGCTCGATAAGCCACTCAATATGTTCACATTCGATAGCATAGATTATTTGTGCATGAATGGATATTTGGTTTTTACTTCTTAATGATATTTGAAGAAAGCTAGTGAAATTTTCCTCCAAACTGGATGAGTTGGTCGAAGGATGGGTGGATGGATGGGTGGATGGGTGGATGGGTGGATGGATGGATGGATGGATGGATGGATGGATGGATGGATGGATGGATGGGTGGATGGATGGGATGGACGGATGGGTGAATGAATAGATGAAACAATGTGTGGATGGATGGACAGAAGGATGGATGGATGAATAGACGGGTGGATGAACGGATGAAAGAATCAATTAATAGTAAAGGATAAATGAATGGATGGATGGATGATGGATGGATGAATGGCGCTTTTAGGCCTATCCGTTTTAATTCACACTCTGTAAAGCCTATTGGTAATGCAAAACACTGGTATTATTTGAAATATGAGCATGCCGTGACTTCTGTTCCCTATATATTTGCCGCTGGGTCGCCCTGCAAAAGACGTCATTTTGTTTCTAGACTTGGGAGCAAATTACCACTACCTGAACGAGACCAAAAATGCAGCAGGAACGCATAATTACTCACTGTGTCACAATTACCAGCTGTAAAAACAGCAAAGTACGTGATTCCCCCACCAGCACGCCATGCATCTCAGGAACCCAACTTTCTCAAAGATGATTTGCTGGCTGGAATGTTACTGTCTATTAGCCTTTGTAGGCTATGTGAAGCCATTAATCACGAAATCAATAGAGCTAGTTAGCGTATAAGCAGGTCGCCATGATTTCCATAGTCTATGGCCGGACAGATGGAGTTTTACGGCCTTTCAGCCTTTGTAGGCTATGTAAGGCCATTAAGCACACAAATCAATTGTTTACAGGTAGAGTAAGTGCAAATCAAATCACGGTGTCCCTGTGTATTCGCCTTTTACGAAACGCGTAGGGAGACGCCATGGGTCTATTCTGACCCCCAACCCACAGGGGGTCTGTTCTGACCCCCAACCCACAGGGGGGTCTACTCTGACCCCCAACCCACAGGGGGTCTATTCTGACCCCCAACCCACAGGGGGGTCTATTCTGACCCCCAACCCACAGGGGGTCTATTCTTACCCCCAACCCACAGGGGGGTCTATTCTGACCCCCAACCCACAGGGGGGTCTATTCTGACCCCCAACCCACAGGGGGCTCAAATGTGTAGGGAGACGCGGTGGGTCTATTCTGACCCCCAATCCACAGGGGGCTCTATTCTGACCCCCAACCCACAGGGGGGTCTATTCTGACACCCAACCCACAGGGGGGTCTATTCTGACACCCAACCCACAGGGGATGTGGTTTAGAGTAAAAGCAAGTCGCCATGATTTTTCTAGTCATTGGATGGATGGAGTTTTACGACCTATCGGCCTTTGTAGTTTACCCAAGGCCATTCATCATACAGAACATTCGAATTGGCCAGAGTAAGAACAATAACCATTTCCCTAGTTATTGAACTTAACCGCATCGAAACGCGTAGGGAGACGGTGGGTCTACTATGACCCCCAACCCACAGGGGGCGAAAATGTGTAGGGAGACTCGGTGGGTCAATTCTAACCCCCAACCAACAGGGAGATTATCGAAGACGTTTGAATATCGGAGATAACTACTGTGAACACCCACTTTAAGACCCATATTGTCTAGAACACAAGGCTTTTCCCGCTTGCGTTTCATTCACTTCCACGTGTCGTCTGCTCTGAAATCCAGGTGCACTGTTTGTGCACACATTCCAGGAAATACTTTGCACGAGAATCCGACAAAGCATTGACGACACGTAGAGTTGAACAATACGAAGGCCGGATACGGTATGCAGAGAAAGATGAGACGAAACGTGGGGTGGGGGTGGGAGTGAGAGGGGGGTGTAGTTGGGAAGAGGGGGTTGCGTGTGGGTGAGGATGACGATGATCTGCACGAAAACCACGGCACCACGCTATTATACTCATCCGAAGTGGCTGTAATGACAAAAGTGCTGCACGATTAACACGTGTCGGCGGAAAATAAATTCCAACATGTATGTATCCTTAGCTCCGCCTCCTGAACCAGACGCGACCAATGAGAATGCGTCTCTGCCTTTTAAGGGTCACGAGTTTATTATTTATTTTTACATAGGGCTGTGTGAGGTTTTTTGTGGGAATATCACGAGGTTTAGAAGACTGTGCGCGTGGCAGCATGGAGGGCACGGAATTCAAACAGGCTTACGGAGACGGGCCACACTAGTGGACTCATCCGAGAAGAGGGGTGCGGGAAAGACAGCCAAGCTGGCGGGCCACACAAGTGGACTTGTCCGAGGAGAGGGGTGCGGGAAAGACAGCCAAGCTGGCGGGCCACACAAGTGGACTTGTCCGAGGAGAGGGGTGTGAGAAAGACAGCCAAGCTGGCGGGCCACACAAGTGGACTCGTCCGAGGAGAGGGGTGTGGGAAAGACAGCCAAGCTGGCGGCCCACACTAGTGGACTTGTCTGAGGAGAGGGGTGTGGGAAAGACGGCCAAGCTGGCGGGCCACATAAGTGGACTTGTCCGAGGAGAGGGGTGTGGGAAAGACAGCCAAGCTGGCCGGCCACACACGTGGACTTGTCCGAGGAGAGGGGTGCGGGAAAGGCAGCGAAGCTGGTGGGCCACAAAATCTGTTTGGCTACGTTTTTACGAGTATTTTTTTTAATTCAGATTTTTGGGGGTCATTCTCTGTGTCAATCACTGTAAATTCAGTGCGGGTTAACCGACCAAGATCGCATGCCAATCAAAGAAAATGTCGGCATTTGTGTGAGAAATGTGTGAATATTCACGCAGATAGGGAATTCATGCAAAGGTCATAGGGGTATACTCTTCTACTCTCATGCATATTCAAATATTGTCGATCGCCTGCTAGTTTTAGCTTCCTTGCAAACTCATCTGACTTGGAACTACATGACGTCACATGCTCAGGCTTCGATGAACACTTGCAACTCCTACAATAAGACACCAAATTTGATTAAATGAATGAATGAATGAATGAATGAATTAATGAATGAATGAATGAATGATCAAACGAATGAATGAATGGACGAACAAACGAATGAATTAACAAACGAAATAATTACAAGTGAGTGAGTGAGAGAGCGAGCGAGCAAAGGAGGGAGGGAGGCAGTGAGCGAGAGAGTGGGTAGATGGGTGTTTTAGTGGTTAGATAATTATATTAGCTGAATTTAATTAGCGTAGCTCAGCTTAAATTGATTAGATTGAATTATATTTAATAATTAGACAGACAGACAGACAGACAGACAGACAGACAGACAGACAGGCAGGCAGGCAGGCAGGCAGACAGACAGACAGACAGACAGACAGACAGACAGACAGACAGACAGACACACAGACAGACAGACAGACAGACATTCAGACAGACAGCTAGATAGATTAGTGTTTACACAAATAGATAGAAGCATGGATAGACAGATAGACGTGCAAATGAACTAATATGCAAACTAATATACAAACAAACAAGTATTAAAAAAAATGAACGGACAACGAAAACCACACACACACACTAACACCCAAGCAAGGAAACAAATACAGGAATAAACGAACAAGCACCCAGCCAACCAACCAAACCAACAAAGACGCTTTAAACATTATTGACGTCATTTCTGACCTCTTCATCGTCGAAGGTGAGGTTGTAGGCGTCCAGGACCCTTTTCTTGACCTTGGTGGAGAAGCTGCTGTACTCGGGGCTGTTGGGCCGCTTGAGCGTGATAGTCATCAGGATCTCGTAGGCCTTGCGTGCGGCGTAGTTCCTGGATGGCGTGTCGTTAGGGTCGTGCCAGGGCTGCGCCGTGCTGTTGTAGCTGCATGACATAACATGATATGACATGACATGACATGACATAACATGACATGACTTAACATAACATACCACAACATAACACAACATGACATGACATAACATGACATGACATAACATACCATGACACGACTTAACATAACATACCACAACATACCACAACATAACACAACATAACACAACATGGCATAACATAACATGACATAACATACCATGACAAGACTTAACATAACATACCACAACATACCACAACATAACACAATATGACATAACATAAGATGACATGACATAACATACCATAACACGACTTAACATAACATACCACAACATAACACAACATAACATAATATGCCATAACATAATATAACATAACATGACATAACATAACATGCCATAACAAGTCATAACATAAGATGATATAACACGACATGACAGAACATAACATGACATGACATGATATGACCCGACATTACATAACATGACATAATGACTTAACATAACACGACATGACATAACATAACATAACATGACATAACAAGTCATGACATAAGGTGATATAACACGACATGACAGAACATAACATGACATGACATGATACGACCCGACATGGCATAACATGACAGAATGACTTAACATAACAATACATGACATAACATAACACACCACAACATAACACAGCATAACACAACATAACACAACATAACATAACATGACATACCTTACCATGACACGACATAACATAACATACCACAACATGACATATCATGACATAACAATACCTGACATAACCTGATATGACATGGCATGACGCTAGGGAGCACTCTCTGAGCGCAAACTTCGCCCAAGGAAGCCAAATTTCTCTTCTGTGGCCTGCAAAGTTCAGGCAATTTGTTCTGATAGTCAGCCCTGAGGCTACGAAGTTTAATTCATTTTAGCGCCTGCTAGCGGTCATCGATAGTTTGAAGTCATCAACTTTGTGATGCACGATAACATTTCTCTACCTGCTTCCCATTCCAAAACTACAATACGGATAACCTACAAACTTAATGAACCCTTTCATGGATAAAGTCCTTATCTTGAGCAAAATTTCATCAGAATAATAATAATAATGTGTGGATTTAAGAATCCGTTTTAAACTTTAGGAGTTATTTTGCTGAATAAGAAACTAACGAAAGAACAAACTAACCGAGGGCAGACGTAACATCCTTGGTGGAGGAAACAACATAAAATAGTATAGCATAACACAACATAACATAACATAACATAACATAACATAACATAACATAACATAACATAACATAACATAACATAACATAACATAACATAACATAACATAACATAACATAACATAACATAACATAACATAACATAACATAACATAACATAACAAACATAACATAGCATAGCATAGCATAACATAGCATAACAGAGCATAACATAACATAACATAACATAACATAACATAACATGACATAACATAACATAACATGACGTGGCATGTCATGACATAACATAACATTTTAGCATAGCATAGCACATCGAAACGTAACGTAACGTAACGTAACGGAACATAACATAACATAACATTACATAACAGAACACAACACAACACAACACAACACAACACAACACAACACAACACAACACAACACAACATAACATAACATAACATAACATAACAACATAACATAACAACATAACATAACATATACTTTATTCACCCATGATATGGAAATTAAAGTTACATTTTACTGGCATAAGGTAAATGGCAATGTACAACAGAAACGTCGCAATGCAAAACAAAAGAGTTGCAAACAAAGGGAGGTATAAAATGAACAAAGGAAAGTGACAGCAGTTGTAGAATAGTTTGTCTGTTCGTGCCTATCTCTATCTCTGTCTCTGTCGCTGTCTGTCTGTCTGTCGTTCCGTCCGTCCGTCCGTCCGTCCGTCCGCCCGTCCGCCCGTCCGCCCGTCCGTCCGTCAGTCCGTCCGTCCGTCCGCCCCTCCCTCTCTCTCTCTCTTTCTTTCTTTCTTTCTCTCTCTCTTTCTTTCTTTCTTTCTCTCTCTCTCTCTTTCTCTCTTTCTCTATCTCTCTCTCCCTCTCTCTATCTATCTCTCTCTCTCTCTCTTTCTCTCTTTCTCTATCTCTCTCTCTCCCTCTCTCTCTCTCTCTCTCTCTCTCTCTCTCTCTTCATTTCCCCTCATTCCCTGCCTCACCTGCCGAATAGGTCGATGTTGAAGAACACGTATTCTCCGTTGTCGAAGTTCAGCTCGTGAGCTTTGATCATGATTTCTCGAATGGAAGAGGGCGATGCACAAAACACCACGACTGCAAAAGAAGAGGAAGACAACATTGTGTAGAGTTCAAACCACAGTCTCACAATCGAAGTTTACTCTCACAAGTGCCCATTTTACTCCTGAGTAGGAATACTCAGTGGGAGTAAAGCATCATACCTAACTCCTCAAATTTAGACCAACAACTTGGGTTTGAGTTTATTACATAAATTTAAGAAAGAAAAAGAGTTTAAAAAATTAATAACTGTATGTATAAAGCACAAAGGCCGCAGCACTCCAGCTGACGAGGGAGGTATTGGTGCATCACAGGCTGTGTGCCAATCTTTAGCAGCACTACTGACACAAAATAAAAAGTTTTAAATTTTTTTGTTTTTTCTGAACCAAAACAGCCATGAAAATATGTTCTGACTGCACATCTTGTTTGAAATACATATCAATTTTTGTTCGTTTATATCGACAAAAGTTAAACGTTGTCCTTCAAGCCGATTTGTGATCTTCCTTTCAGCAGTGAACGGGAGAAAATGGTCACATGACCTTGATTTTTGTGACGTAGTACACTACTAATGTGACGTGTTATGTCTCAAGTGGAACGTACTACGTAAAAACCTCTATGTTACTTGATGGGAAAGTGTTTAATACACCACATATTTTGCAGTAGTAAATATTTTCAAGCATGCTGTTGTATTCGTGAAAACATACTCGAATATTGTATAAACAGTTTATCAATTTTCATTTAAAACAAGGAAATTGTCAGAAACCTACATTTATCTCCATAACATTGCTTCAGATGAGAGATTACTTTATTGTATGTATTTCATGATCAACGCGTAAATGTGATTGCAATGTATTTCAAAGCATTCACAGGTATCTTGTTTTAATGAGAATCTTTGCATTGTGCTGCTCGGAAGCAATGATTAAATAACACAAGATGTATAAGTGCATTAATTATTTTTCATTTAAAATGTCGCCTCTGCACTGAATCGGATTATCGACACATGGTTACTATCTAAATGTGCTTTACTTTCTTTTTTAATAAACACCTATTAACTGGAGACAAGCATAATGTTCACATATGAGTAGTTTGACAAACAACATGTAAA